>ML787660.1:21590-64248 GCA_009831015.1 Picea engelmannii | reverse complement strand
GGGGGGGAGGGTGAATCAGTTGTTACTGTGCTTAAACAATTTTAACAATTAAACCATTTTTAATCTTTATCTAAGTGACCATCAATATTATACTACATATGGACAACATAAATAATGAGCATCACTCACACATAAGATATACACAGAAACAGATTTTCACGAGGAAACCCATAAAGGGAGAAAACCTCTTCTTCTTCAAAATGATAGGCAGTCTTTTAAGTTCTGTACATCATTTATAATTGAGAACCAACTCAATGTGAGGCTACTACCTTTTTTTTACAAGCTCCAACTTGTTTGAGAGCACCAACTCTTTGGTTTCTCTAGCACCCACTAGAAGGAAGCAAAAACTCCCTAAGTGTTCCAGCACCAACTGGATGGAAGCACCAACTTCCAGTCACACAGGCACCAACTTGTATAACAGAGAACAATTGTTATCCCTTGCACCACCCTGCCACCCTGGTTTTTCTGGCTGCAACCAGATGGAAGCTACAACTCCCTGTGTTCAAGCACCCACTTAAACCTCTGAGGACAACAGTCTCCCTACCACCCTTATTACAAATAAATGATTGAATAACCAACAACACAGATAAATCAATTCTTACCATTTCTTCATTGTTCTGCAATTCTTCTCTACTACACTATTCTTCTGCTCTGTTCATACTTGGCTTGACTTGTTGTCTCTTTCTATCTGTTCTTTCTCTGTCCTTCTCATGCTTTTTGATATGTGCACATTCTTCTCTCTTCACCTTTTCTCTTCTGTTCAGCTTATGTTCCTTATATATGAGCTTTCTTCACACTGCGCATACTGTAGTTTTACCTTTCTACAATTCAACTCATTTTTCAGTCAGAACAACCAACTTTGCACAGTCGTCTCATATCTTCTTTTATTCACACACACCTCAGCAACTAAATCGCCAACCGATCAAGAATCATGAATCAGTTTTGCTAACTAAATCGTAATTGATCAATTAACTATGAGGTGAAACAGTAGCCCTCCGATCATATTCGAATTCACCTACACCGTTGGATTACAAGAAACAAAATGTCTTCCGCATTTCATATTTCAGCAATTTGCGATTTCGCATGTCATGAATTCATGTTGTGAAGCATCTCGACTCTCCAAGTTGCAATCCCCAAAATGGATCCAGATCAATGGTCCACAAAACTTCATAATCTGATCCCTTCTTTTCCTAATCGAACGACTGACAGGATTTCGGCGTTTTTCCCTTCGAATCTTCGAGACTCACAATAGTCCCTTTCGGCATTTTGCGATTTCACATGTCGTGAATTCCTGAAACTCCATGTTGCGATCCCCGAAAATCCATGTCGCAATTTCGCATTTCGGCATTTCGCAATTTCGGCAATTTTTGTGATGAGATATCTTGATGCTCCATGTCGCAATCCCCGAAACTCTGAAACTCTATGTCGCGATCCCTGAAAGTCCATGTCGCAATTTCTCATTTCAGCATTTCACGATTTCTGTGGTGAAGTGTTTCGACACTCCAACTCCCATTAACTGAAACCTACACCAAAAGGTGTTTTTCGCATTTCGGCATTTTGGCATTCCTGTGGTGAAGTGTTTCGAAACTCCAACTCCCGATATCTGGAACTCCGAAATGGATTTATTTCCCGGTCTGCGAAACTCTTTGTTGATGTGCCTGTTTCGGGATTTCGGCGTTTTGCATTTCACAACTTTGGGACTCCTATGATGAAGAGTCTCGACTCTTGACTCCTCCAACTCCCAGTATCCGGAACTCCGAAATGGAGTTATTTCCCGGTCTACAAAACTCTTTGTTGATGTGCCTGTTTTGGGATTTTGGCATTTCACATTTCGCGACTTCGGGACTCCTGTGATGAAGAGTCTCGACTCTTGACTCCTGGAGTTTACAGTTCTAATCTTGCCATGTGATCATCGTTGCACTTCTAGTCTTGCCACTTTCTCTTGTTCATCATCTTCGAGTTGAGCTTGCCATCAATGACAAACAAATACTCTGTCTTCTGTCTGCCCGTAATAAATATGCCAACACCCTTTGCAACTATACATATAAAACAATCTCCAAGGTGATTGCAAGGAGACTAAATAGGATAATGTCAGGGAAATATTTTGATGAACAATTTGGATTTCTAGAGGGAAAACAAAATCACAAGGTTGTAGGGATTTTTCAAGAAGATATGCATTCAATTAAACTTAGGAATCAAAGATCAATGGTGATCAAAATGGATCTTTCCAAAGCCTATGACATGGTAATATAGTTATATCTTAGACTCGTTCTCATTCATATAGGATTTTAACATCAATTTGTAACTTGGGTAATGAACTACATTGCTTCTACATATTTTGTTGTTTTAATAAATGGAGATGAATCCCCTTTATTCATACTTGGAAGAGGCCTTAGGTATGGATTCCCCCTATCCCCCCTCTTCCTCCTAATTTCTAAAGGATTTAGTAAGCTCCTAAAGGAGGCTATAGAAAATGGTAGTTTCAAAGGAGTTCAAATAGGCACTTTGTACAACATTACTCATTTATTTTTTGTGGATGACATCTTGATTTTCTTTGAGGGATCTAAAAGGGTGATTGAAAAGTTCAAAGATATCATGGAATTATTTTTTAAAGTGACAGACGTGATAATAAACCTACAAAAATCAATAATTTTCTTGTGGGGATTTTATGAGTATGAGAAGATATTTGTTTCACAAATGTTTCCTTACCAATAGGTAGACTTAGATAAAGGAATAAAATACTTAGGTTTTCATCTAAAACCAAATATGTACAAAAACGAAGATTGGCAATGGTTGATGGCCAAAGTGGAAAAATTATTAATTCATGGTGTAATAGGTGGATATCTCGAGCAGGATGATTGGTTATGATCAAATGTGTCTAGAAGGAAACTCTAGTTCATTGGATATCACGTGCATGGATTCCAAAAGGAATTCGAGAAATTATTATGTAGTTACGCTATAGATTCTTTTGGTCTAGGAAATAAGAGAAACAAGGTTTTTTCCTAGCGTCATGGAAGAAGCTAGCATTACCAAAGGCAAAGGGTGGTTGGTGTTTGAAGAGCCTTTTTTTCCTTTCAAAAGCATTAACAAAAAAAAAAACATTTGGAGGTTAACCCAAGGATGGTGTGGGTGCAAATTGTAAAATATAAATATATTGCACCAAACATTATAGAGGAATTGATCGAAAATCATGTTAAGTGGATACATAATGCCTCAAATGCGTGGAAATATATAAATTCATCTTTTCATTTGGTGAGAAATTGGTTGATATGGAAAGTGATTAAAGGTGATAGAGGGAAAATTGTTTTGGACCATTGGGTTGGTAGCAAAGGTAGGCATAGGATACCATATCAAGTGATACATTAGTTAAGAAATAAATGATACTATATGTTACAACATGTTGTGAACTGGGCTAGGACAACCATATGGCACCAATCTTGGTTGTCCTAGAGGACTTAGGCATTATGGAAGAAAATGCAGGAGAATGGTAGAGATACACATATTCTCTAAAAGATACCAATGTTGGAGTCAAAGAGGAGAAACATTAGTTGGTATGGTCTCTAAACCCATCAGGGGAATATGTACCAAAATTAGGATATAAGGATCTTACCGAGGAGGTAAGAGAGGAACTACATGCCTGGTGGTGAAAATTCACATGGGGACTTAACTTACCTTTGAAATAAAAGAAAATCATGTGGCTGATATTAAAAAATAGGAGTCCTACCTGGGATATTCTATGAAAAATATCCTTTATTGGGCCAAGATGGTGTATTCTATGCCAACAAGAAAAAGAGACAAATGCACATTTCATCGTGACTTTCCCCTTTTTCTTTAGAAGTTTGGAAGGAAATGGAAATGATGATAGGGCTCCAAAATGTCTGCGTAGGATAAATATTGAAGAGGCCTTTCAGAATTGGTGTGCCAACAAGTACTTAAAATAGGTTGATCCCTTCCCTTAAACATTGCTTGGGGAGTTTGGTTGGACGAAAAATTGAAGTTGTTTGAATACACATAGACCTTTCCCTTAAAATGTGTTGTTTAGGAACTAATTATTCTAAATGCATATCCAAAATTTTAGGATAAACATAATATGCACAAATCCAAGGAAGTGGAAATAAATAATTCCATTACTTGGGATTTCTTTGATGGAGCCTCCCAAGGAACTCCACCTAGGGGTGGAGTGGGTAGAATATTTCTTATAATCCAACACACAACACTTCATTCAAAGCATTGGCCAAGAAAAAAATAATTACTATGAGTTAATTCCTCTCAAATTGGTCTTGAGTCTAAGGTCTCAAACATTCAAATCTTTGGAGATTCCATGCTAGTTATTCAATGGATGAAGAAGGAAATAGTGATGAGGAATTTCACATTAAAACCACTATATAATGACATTTAGTCTCTTCCATCAATTTTCTCACACATATCATTTTCACATATCTACAAGGATGGGAATAGGATTAATGATGGACTCGTAAAAGATGGAACAAGGCTAAAAGGTGGAACATTGTGGGTCTCTGGATAGCTAGAGAGGATTGTCTCAAAATATGGTCATGGTATGTGGCTCTAAATCTATTATTATTATTTTGGTTTACTACATTTTCATGTATAAAGATGTGACAATATGTTGAAATACAATCAATAGAAGAAGCACGTTCTTAAACTTTTCTAAGTTGATGAATGAAAACGTTTTTTTGAGTTGTTGAAAGAAAATTGTGTTAATTCAAATATATAGTTAGCAAGTTAACGAAATAGATAATCCTTTACATAACCATTAAAGGTTGTAACATCATTTTAGGAATAACCCAAGCATTTGATGTATTGTAATTTTTTCTTTTATCAATAAAATTACAAACTTTTTTCTCTGAAAAAAAATAAAAAGTATATCCAAAAGTGAATGGAGTCAAATCAAACAAGTACAAAAATACCTTATAACAAGTTGTTTAAGAGTAAAAAACACCTCTTGTGAGACACTCCTAGTCAAACATAACTATACCCAATATAATTGGAGATATTGAGAAAACTAATTATATACAAACAGAGAATAGAAGCCATGGACACCAACATGATTTTCATTAAAATTAGCCAAGATGAGATAAAAATGAGGAAGAAAATGAAGGATCAACAATGCATGTAATGGTTAGAGTGTAATATAGAAGAAGAAATGTTTCCATTGGATACAAACGAATGGAAAATACATGTACAAGAATGTTACACGAAAGGGGAAATGAAGAAACATTTTGATAGAAAACAACAATACTACAGTATTAGAAAACTTCAATAGACAAGAGGAGATAAAAGTGAAAAACTRCTTCAAGTTTAACATCCCATAGTGTGAAAAACAAAAAATGTTTCCATTGGATACAAACGAATGGAAAATACATGTACAAGAATGTTACACGAAAGGGGAAATGAAGAAACATTTTGATAGAAAACAACAATACTACAGTATTAGAAAACTTCAATAGACAAGAGGAGATAAAAGTGAAAAACTACTTCAAGTTTAACATCCCATAGTGTGAAAAACAAGTAATAGCACAATGAATAAGCAACTCACATTGGGTGAGACGTGAAATGTGAAGATTGTAACGCTAAAAACGTCATGGGAAGAAATGTTATGTTAAGTGTGTGAAAATGGAAAGGTAAAAATTGAGTAGCACTTTCTTTTACACTATGTAGTATATTCATAAATCAGAAAACTCAAATATGCATATCAAACATTGGGAATCAATGTTTCAAAAAAATCCGGTAAGAGGTAAGAAATACAACAAGATTGTCTTAAAAAAAAATTGCAAGAAAGAAATAGATGCTTAAGATTATATCCAACAACACATTTAACCCTTATTGCAAAAATTTACAAAAAAAAAAAAAGGGACCAAATTTAATTGAAACCTACCATTACACACCTAACTTTAATTATCGTAAGTTTTTTCTTTAAGCTTTGTTATTAGTCCCTGCTCCACGGGGATTATAGCGATCACCTTAGCAGTCAAATGGAATTGACCCAATTCAAATAAAAATGATTCCCTAAGTTCACTGAAGTGTTTTTATTAAAAAAAATTAATTAATTTAAAAACTTTTGTCAAACTTTTAAAAATGTGGGTAATTATTTTGTAATTGGTTGAAAATATTGATTTGACTAAATAACCCTACTTTGATGTGATATTTCTTTAAAAAAATATATATCAAATAAAAATTATAATCACCACGTAACCATTTTCATTAAACATTTATTTTATTAAAATTTATATGTTTTGTGATAGGTTTGCAGGTGCATGACGTCACCCTCAAACACTGCACCAGTAGTTCTTGTGGCGGGTGAGGAGAAATGGAAATGGATAGTGAAGGTATTAAATGCACATTACAAATCAAATCCACAATATCGCACCAAAATTTAGGAAGGGTCCGACATACGAATTTTGTGAGAGATGGGGACTTCTTTCACTCCGAAGAATAAAATATATTCCTTGCCACTAGAAATAATATGGAAAGAGCTCTACCTTGAGAGAATCTAGTAGAAAGGATTTTCTAGGTAATTCAAAATAGATGTTTTCCAGGGCCATATTGAGCTCATATGGTCTGTTTGTCTTCTGGAATTTGTAAATCTCATTTTTACTATAGGATATGATATAGTGATCAGAATGTGGAATATGGAAGAAGGTTTTTTGTTTGAAAAGTCACGATCATTTCATAGCACAATACAAGCCATAGCAACAGATACAAAACTTTATAGATGACTAACTACTCACATCCGATGTGCTAGCTTGAGCAACAAACATAAAAAAATACTCACATAAGAAGAGGGCTTAGTCATTTTTTATTTTTGAATCACCTATTCTTTTAAAAGGAGCGGCATGCCACACATAAAAAAACGTTTATGTGCAATACAAAAAAATATTTTAAGACATAATGCACATAAAGTTAAGAAGGGTGTGACACAAAAAGTTCAAAAGGACGTGACATAAGACTTTCGCACATAAAGTTAAAAGGGCCACGACACAACACGCATTAGTCCAAGGGTTTTAGATGGCGCATCACACCAAAGTTTATTTTTATGCGACACATGAAACTAAAATTTTTATGGAGTGCCCATAAGAAAAAATTTAAACGGCACATAAGACCAAGATTTTTTAAGTTGCGCTCAAAAAATCTTTTTGTGTGACATATCACATAACTTGAAGTTTTATTTCTTCATAATGTATCGCAAGGGGAAAATTTACTCATCCAATGTATCGCATCTCCCAAAAGTTTCCATTAACACAATGTCTCACTCAAAAAGTTATTTTTACTGTGACATATAACATAGGATGAAGTTTCCCTCCCTTGCGATATATCACACCAAGTTTCATTGTGTGCAACACATCACATCTCCTTGAGCTCTATCTCAGATCTTTGAAAACTTTATGTTGAACAAGTAGAAATTATCATATACTTTTTGGAAAGAAAAAAGTAAAATGCTATAAGTTGCACATGTCAATGCATAAAAAAGACAAATATTTTATCAGAGTCTTGAACAAAATAAGATTGAATGAGCAATCTAATGAGGACATATAATACATAAATCACCATTGTTATATACCACCACCAATAGATCCACTATTTATGTACTTATTTTACAAAAACAAAGATGTGCTAAGACACAATAAAAAAATGCTTTCACAAGTAGATGAAGAATTGATAACTCTTGAAGCATTTGATGAACTTGAAAATAGTCAAGAAAACTTTGCAATTTATGACAAGACAACTACCTTGCCTTCAAAAATACTATTCAAGAGAAATTTCTAGTTGAGCTATATATCGGAAACTACAACATAAAAGACGACCTTGTCAATGGTACTAATGGAGCATTGAAGAGTTACTGAAAGGAAAAAATATATTTGGATGTCATTTGGATAGAATTTTCTGACCCATTTGCTGGAAAATCACAAAGAGAAAAGTTCCATGAATTATATGACAAAATTATTTCACCAAGTTGGACACCAATATTCCAAATTTCAAATTCGATGTCATTCATTAGAGGAAAGAATCAAACTACAATACAAAAACAATTTCCAATATAGTTAGCTTGCTCTAGAACAATACAAAAAGCACAAGGATTGACTTTAGATAAGCTTGCATTTGATCCAATCAACGTTAGAAAACATGAATTGGTATACACATCTTTATCATGAGTCAAAATCATGGATTCATTGTTTCTATTCCAAAAATTAACGGAGGAAAATTTCTCTGTAAACAAAAAAGTGACGGCATAAATGAAATAGTTGTTTGCAAATGGTTCATGGAAATTAGACTATGTGAAAACTTAAATCTCATGTTGCAACAGAATTTCAATTGTAACCTAGAACAAATATATTTTACATGCACACCTTGATGACATGGTACAAGTTGAAGATCTTATGAACAATATGATCCTCTATTTCCAAGAAACACAAACAAATTTCCCATCAAGAAAAAAAAAATCGAATTTTAATGCAGCATGTTCTATCCATGGTGTCCTTTCTTGTATAGAAAGAAGCATAGACAAAATTGCAACAAAATACTTTTGCAATAACAAAGTTGAACTTGTTATGTTAGAGGTGTATGTCCAACAACATGTTTGCATAATGAACATTTATGTTGCTCCTTTTACATCTACCTCGACAGACATAGAAACAATTTCAACATTCAAAGTGCAAATGGTTCATAATGAATGTATATTGATAATCATTGGTGATTTCAATGTGGACAGTCACGCAAATAGTCAAATAAGAAAATAACTAATAAATTACATACATTCAAAACAATTGCAAGAGATAACAAACAAATCTACTCCAAAAACGAAAACTCAAATTGACCACATATGAAAAATTTTGGATTTTGATCATTGTGAAGTTGGTATATTAGATACATATTAGAGTGACCATGATGTGATTCATGCTTTGTTATGTTTAATTTAAATTTCTCATTAAAGAATAAAGAATAGGCTTCATGTTCATTCACATTTCAAAAATGCAAAACTAAAGAAAATAAAAATATTTTATTTTCATTGCAAATACATTGCCTCTTCTCATTTGTTCTTTGCTTTTTCAAACTTAGTTATTTCTTTTTATGTGACAATGAAGAAGTATGTAAATTGAATAATGACACATGCTCCTTGTTTGAAATTTGTCAATATCTAGCTAACATCATAGTTGAAATATTGTTATTCTAGATTTTATTGTTATAAACTTATAACAATATTTGAAATTAGTAATATGTACATGAAGCTAACATCATAGTTGAAATATTGTTATTCTATATTCTATTATTATAAACTTATAACAATATTTGAAATTAGTAATATGTATATGAATGATGGTTGTTGGTTTGGTTTCTAAAATGTAAATTGAATAATGACACATGTTCTTGGTTTGAAATTAGTCAATATCTAGCTTAACATCATAGTTGAAATATTGTTATTTTAGATTCTATTGTTATAAATTATATTTGAAATTAGTAATATTTACATGAATGATGGTTGTTGGTTTGGTTTCTAAAAGCTAGGTGAACAATTTTTTTTAATCCTTGATTGTAGTTTGAAAGATTGGTTGTGTCTTTCTTTATTCTAGATTGCATTTAGTATATCTTTAATTATTTAAATAAATGCTTAAACTCGTATTTTTCAATTTAATTTAGTTTCATTCTTTATTTTAGATTGTATCTAAAATTCTTTTGATTGTCTAAATTAATAATATTATTTTTATTTTTATTTTTTATCTTTTCTTTATTTTAGATTGCATTTTGATCATTATTTGCAAATGCAAGTTTGTATTTCTTTATTTTAGATTATATTTATTGTTTTCTTAAATTACTAAATTAATATGATTTTTTTTTGTTCACCTAGTTCACTTATTATTTGTTTATTTATATAAATTAAAATATATTTGTCAAACGAGTGTAGCTAAAGTGCTTGTGAGTAAACCTTGTCACCCTGGCCACTTGAGTTCAATTGTTTCTTTATGATGTATTTTCTTTTAGTGACTCAATTTTCGTTGACTTGGGGAGGTTTCCTCGGAATATATTATCTAAAATAAAAAGATTCCTCTTCTTTTCACTTTTATGTCTTAATGATTGATTATATTCACTCTTCCCTTTCTCCTATTATGTGGTAAAACCTATTTTAAACTTGAATAAAAAAATTCTTATGTGCCTTTTGTTTTAAGTTACAATATTTTTTTTTTTCATATAGTCTTTAAACTTAAATATATTTATTGGTCAAATTTATTTTAGTTTTTATTTTAAATTAAAATAAATCTATCTTAGCCATAAGGGTTAGCTCAATTGTTATAGAGTGAGACATGAGTTTAGCGTGCTTTTTGTTGGTCACGAGTTCGACTCTCTTAATTTCTCTGGGGTGAGGCCCCATAATCAGGGTTGATGGTTTACCCTGCTTACCATCCACGGATCATGGGGAAGTATTCAAAAGGTTTTCCGCGAGTAAATATATCTTAGATAATTTCCTTATTTATATAAATTAAAAATCCCTCTACCTTTTATTTGTTTTAGTACTTATAGCTCTTTCTTTCTAACATTATGTCAGTGATGCATTTCACATTTTAACATAATTTTACATTTTAGGGATGGAGTCTTTATATCTGTTTGGTTGCTTGAATCTCAAACATAATCTACTTGCCAATTTTATAGCTTTGGAACATTTGAGAGTGATCAAGACATTAATGGCATTGAATATTACTTACAACAAAATCATTGAAAAAAAATTCAACTCTATTTAGTCTCGAGGGTTATCTCAAGCGGTCTTGAGCCCGATGTGAGATCTCTCCACTAGTGATCAGTTGGGGAGGTCACGGATTCGTCTCTCTTGCTCCCCTCGGGGTGAGGCTCCGTATTCAGGGCCGATGGTTTACCCCATTTACAATCCATGGATCATGGGGAAGTACTCGGAGGGTTTTCCATGAGGATTTCCTTAGAAAACAAATTCATGAGGTATAAATCAAAGCACATTTTCTCAACTCCATGAGGTATTATTTTCCTTCTACCTTAAATAATTCCTCTATCAACAATGTATACATGAATAATACACATATTAAGAGAATCTAGAAAGTTCATGGAAATCACACTAAAATTCAAATGCTTGCATTTGAGATAGCTTGATATTGTTGCCAATCATGTTAACTATGAAAACTATAAAACCATGTTGTTGGAAACACTTCCTATACTAAAATGGCTCAATTGCACTTATATAGATTCATGTAGTTCATCTTAGTATAGCATATTTATGATTTTTATCCTCTACATGAAACTTAGTTACATGATTGAGCTTGGTGATATGCTTGATTCTCACAGCTTTGATGACATTTTATATCCTACTCAATTTTGAAGAAATATGAAATTGTGTTTATAATTATTTTCAAGGGGGAATTCAAATTGACATTTGGATTGTAGTTCTATTTATGACAAGAATGCTAAAACGTGATTCCTTGCACCTCTTTCCACTTGTAGGTAATTGAAATAGTCCAAATGGTGACCATAGTTAGTTTAGAATTTGCAGTTCTATATAAGACAAAAATTTGAAGTTTACAATTTGGTGGCTATTTGCATGGTTCTATCTTTATTCATTTGTAATGGTATAACAATATTTAAGTGAAAGTGTGAATTTGGAAATTGTTGACTTTCTACATGTGAAGCTATTGGTTGAGGCCATGGTTTTGGTTATGCATTACTTATGTCAACATTTCTTTAATTAGATTAATTTGTATATCTTCATCAATTTCAGTATTTAAAATTATGTATGCACTAACTCTAGATGATAACATAATATTTTTTTATAGTGATGTTGTTAGCTTTTTAAATTAGTTTTATTAGTTTTTAATAAATAATTTAATTTAGTATGTAGGCAAAAATTTGTATAACACTTAGCCTTGAATCCTAGAAATTATTTCCATTGGTGATAACACAAATGTAGAAAGATTGATTGTCATTGATGTCAGCCCCTAAATAACTCAGGGAGCCCCAAAGGTATGGTTATGGAACCCACAATTGATCAAGGAAAAAGGACATGAAGGATAGTGTAAATGCAGGTAACTCATTTATGGATGGACAGTACGTATCATGCCATTTCCAGTGATATGTGGTACGCCATGTGGCTCCTCAAAGTTGAGGGGTTATGGCCTTGTAAAGTTGGAGGACCCTAACAAATGATCTAGAAGCCTTTAGAAGGTCAACAAGAAGTTAGAGGTAATTTATTAAGGTTAAAGTAGTTGCAACAAGAATTTAATTAAGGGTAAAGTAGTAGCAACAAGAGAGTGTGGGTTAGCCCTAAAATAAGCAAAAGGGGAAAAACAGTTACAAGTTATCCCCTAAAGGAAGTCGATTGAAAAGCATAAATAAGACTTCAAGAGGCTCTCATTAACATCCATTGAACACATTGAATATATATGTTGTAAAGTGTTATGGGAATGTACAATTGACAAATCTGAAGCAGTGAGTCTAAGGCAGCGAAGTTTAGTGAACACAGAAGTTGCAGGGCTAAAGGGATGAAATTGAGCTTATTTTTCTATGGTTTTCCTGAAGCTATCTGTGAGTTGTACTGAAGGAAGAGAATGAACACCTGCGATTTACAGTGAAGGAAGAGAATAGACATCTTCAAGGCTCAGTGAAGGAAAACATGGATGCATAGAGAAGTACAGAAATCCGCAAGTTACAGAGATAGCAGGGTGAAAACATCCGCGAGCTACAGTGGGATAAAGAGTGGACATCCGCGAGTTTACAGAGCACAGGGCACGAATCTGTTGAGAAAACTAAAGTTCAGATGATCAAATCCATCAGGTAAGCTACAGTTTGAGAGGTATGGTTTATTGTGTATGTTAGGGTATATATTATGTAGTAGTCCAACACAAAAATGTCTAAGTAGTTAATGAACATTTGATTTGGAAGACATTCTTATGGATCTTGGTATGAGGGTTTAAGGCATAAGGGTTTGAGTGCTAACAGTTGATGAAGTATAACAGTAGTGACAGGTTGTGGTAGAAATAGTGATAAATCATAAACAAGTTGGTTGATTCAATGGTAGTGATAGGTTGACTACATTTATATGTCTAGGTGGTTGGATGGGGCAAGGAAAGGGGGTTGCAGCCTCCTTCTAGTTAGTGCCGAAGAATTGGGGAGTTGGAGCTTCCTTAAGGTTGGAGCCTAAAAACTAGGGGGTTGGAGCCTCCTTCTAGTTGTAGAGGGAAAATAAGGAAGTCGGTGCTTCCTATGAATGTATTTCTTTTGACATATAAGAAAAGCCTTATGTGGTTTTCTCCTGCATTGGGTTTCCACGTAAAATTTTGGTGTACTATGTATTTGTGGTTTCTTATTGTTCATCGTTGATTTATATTGTTGATGATACACTAAATTATAATGTTAAACTGTTGATTACTTCTCATAAAGTTAAAGAATACACATTATTGTTAAAAGTTGTAATAAAGTACTCATATTGATTCACCCCCCCTCTCAGTCTTCCAACAACTAGTATCATAGCGAGTCCTTCAAAAAATAGTTTAACCACTAGAAGGAGATCATGGAATATGCAAATATTGGAGCACCAAGGTTTGATGGACAGAACTATGCATTTTGGAATAAAAGGATGGAAACCTTTTTACAAGAACAAGGATTTGATGTTTGGCATTCAGTAGTAGACGGATATACAACACCATCCACTCCTTCAACTGATAAATATGGAAAGAAACTCAGCAAAAGAAATTCAAAGGCTAAAGGCACCATTATGAGCAGTGTGGATAATTCAGTTTTTTTAAAAGGTTATGGATTGCAAGACTACAAAGGATCTCTGGGATAAGCTTCAAAATATTTACAAAGGAGATGCCAAATTCAAGGGATTTAAGCTTCAAATCCTTAGAGAGAAATTTGAGCAATTGAAGATGAAGGAAGATGAAGACATTGCAGCCTAATTTCTACAAGTTGACAAAACAGTGAACACCATTAGAGGACTGGGAGAAGAATTTGATGAATCATTGATTGTTCAAAAGGTTCTAAGATGTCTTTCGATGAGATTTGATCCTAAAATATCATCCCTGGAAGAAAGAACTAATCTTGACCGTTTGAGAATAGACGAGCTACATGGAATATTCATATCTTATGAAATGAGAATAGAACAAGATAACCCAATCACAAAGGAAGTAGCGTTGAAGGAATCCAAGAAGACAAAGAAGTGGAACAAGCCAAATTCAAAACCAGATTCTAGTTGCGGCGACAATTCAAAGGAAGATGAAGAAGTAGCAAACTTTGTGAGAAATTTGAAAAGAGGAACCGACAAGTACAAACATATGCTTCCATTAAAATGTTTTAATTGTGATGGTATTGGTCCTTTTTCTTCTAAATATCCTTATGATAATAATAAAGGTAGAAATGAAGAAGAAGATCTTAAGAAGAAAAGAAAAATAAAAAGGGAGACAAGAGAAAGAACAAAAAGAAATTCTTCAAGAAAAAATTCTACTCAAAGGAAGACAACTCTTCATTATACAAGGATGATGATAATGAAAATAATTCAGAAAGAGTACTCTTCATGGCAGTAGAAGATGATGAAGAAGATTCTGAAGATTCCAAAGAATAAGGTGAAGTTTACCTCAGAGAATAATTGATCAGTGCCTTAGAAGAACTAGGGAAAGAAAGAAAGAAAATCAAGTTACTTAAGGAAGACTTAAAGAAGAAAGAAGGATCTCAAAATTTCAACTTAGAAGAAATCGAGCAGATAATCAAAAAAGTTAAAGATCCATGTAGAAGAAGACAAAAGGATTGAAGAACCACTCATAAAATAGTTTGAATATAAAGATAAGATGATTGAGATCTTGGAAGAAGAAATAATTACCCTAAGAAAAGATCTTCAAAAGAAATATATGTAGCAGAATAGCACCAAAATATTGGATAAGATCATAAGCATTCAAAGGCCATACTATGCCAAGCCTGGGCTAGGATACAACCAAATGCAGACTGAGAAAGGTTCAAGCTCCAAGACAACGGAACAGAAAGCAGAACAAAGCACATATGCAAAAATAGTCAGAGGTACTCAAGAAGAAAATCATAGAGGAACTGGACCACCTAGAATATTCAAAACACAAAACCAGCAATTAGTAACATCTCAAGAAGAAGAAGGCTTCAGAAGAGCAACACAATTTAGAAGATCCCCTACATCCAGGTATCAAACTATTTTTCTTGGTTTATGTTGTTCTTGTAAAAAAATTGGTCACAAAGATGAAAATTGTAGAGCCTATTTCAAGAATAGAAGCAACTATGAAGGCTATTTAAACAACATTTATCCTAGAAATTCAGATGAAGCACATAACATAAATCACAACAGTTTTGGTTCACTAATTAATGAAATAGAGTGCTACAAGTGCAACAATTTTGGACACATGGCCAAAGATTGTAGATCAATTGTTCCTCCAAAGGAACCAAAGCAAAATAGCATCAATCATAAACATGAGCCAAAAAGGATATGGAGAAGAAATTAGAATCAATTCAACAATGAAGAATGCTCTATTGATTTA
The DNA here is from genome assembly GCA_009831015.1 of Picea engelmannii. NCBI lineage: Eukaryota > Viridiplantae > Streptophyta > Pinopsida > Pinales > Pinaceae > Picea > Picea engelmannii. Next base: position 48,724 of record ML787660.1, on the reverse strand, counting down.
CAAGTGCAACAGAAGAAAAGTGGGTGGTATGTTGACAGCGGTTGTTTGAAGCATATGATAGGAGACAAGAACAGGTTGTTGACTCTGAAGAAGGAACGAGATGGATCAGTTTCATTTGGTAATGATAACTCATCCAAAATAATAGGTAGAGGCGCAGTCAAGCTTGGAAGAAAAGATGTCAAGGAATAAAATGTTCTAGTCGTCAAAGATATGAAGCACAATATTCTAAGTGTCAGTCAAATGTGTGATCAAGGACACAAAATTTTGTTTGACTCAGAAAAATGTGAGATCAGAAAGAAGGATCAAGAAAATTGGTAGCTATAGCTAGAAGAACCTCAAACAACATATATGTCCTGAATGAGATTGGAAGGGGAAAATGTTTCTTAGGAAAGGAAAATTAAAGTTGGATCTAGCACAGAAGGAAGGGTCACATGAACTTTGATAAACTTGTCAAAATCAAAAGAAAGGAAGCAGTGAAATAAATGCTTGAGACCTCAAAGCCAACAAATACTCTATGTGAGAATTGTCTGCAAGGAAAACAAACCAAGAACGAGTTCAAATCAAAAGAGTAATCCATGAAAAAAACATTGGAGATTGTACACATTGACCTATGTGCACCTACAAGAACAAAGACATTAAATGGTGAACATTATTTTATGCTAAAACTGGATGACTACACAAGAATGTCTGGAGTTTTCTTTCTCAAGAAGAAATCATAGGCATTCAAGCACTTCAAGATATACAAACAAATGGTTGAAACCGAGATTGATTTTAAAATCAAGTGTTTGACATCAGATAATGGTGGAGATTTTACCTCAAAGGAATTTAGGGATTTTTGTGGCGAACATGGAATAAAAAGATAGTTCTTAGCAACCTATACACCTTAGCAGAATGGAATTATCGAAGGAAAGAACACAACAGTATAGGAAATGGCCAGAACCATGTTGAAAGATTCCAAGTTGAGTGACATATTTTGGGCATAGGAAGTACATACATCAGTTCATTTCCTTAACAGGGGAATGCTCAGAAGTGACCATGATAAGACTCTCAATGAGTTATGGAAAGGAAGACCAGAAAATGTGAATCATTTCAAAGTATTTGGAAGCAAATGTTATATCAAAAGAGAAGATGACAGGTTGGAAAATTTGACTCCCAAGTTGACAAAGGCATACATGTAATATCCCCCGGTAGAGCCACAGTTGTAATTATGAATTTTAAACATGATTGTTAGGTTGGTGAGCTGAGTTATAATAAGATAGGAGGATTATGTGATGATTAGTCCAGGAGCCTGTTTTGTATATGTAATTATGCAAAATCATTAATAAAAATATAAACATCGTTGTGTGTAGACCGACCAAGAAGAAATAGTGATGGGGGACTAAGATCCACTAGGTAGAGAAAGGGAGGGGGCTAAGTGTCTAGGCCTAGGTGCTAAGCTAGGGGGATTACCACTAAAAGGATAATATTTTATTGTTGTTTCCTTTAGACTAAGGTGGGCATGATCAAGATTATCCTAAGTTCCGGGAAAGGGGACGTAGGTTAAATGGAGCACATGCAACTCCAGGAAGACAAGTATCGACCTGGGTGCATAAAGTTAAATCTGAAGTTTCATCTTGTGTTGGGGGGTTCTCTTTCCATTCTCCATCCACTGTCTAACCGTGAACCGGGGGCATCCATCACGGATCTCTGGAACCAGTAACCCATGATTCAAATCGTGTTGGGGGTTCGCTTCCCGTTCTGTGTGACTCCCATCCTTGTGCCTGGACGAATTTTGAGATCCATCACCTTTGCGTCTGCACTCTCGCGAGGTTAGTCACCCTAAAACCATTGAAAACGGAAGGAATGATCTGTGTTTCCTGTGAATCCTGATGCAATTGTAGTCACTTGAGCCATGTTGTGACTTAGCGTTAGGTTGTTGTATTTTTGGGTGTCCATACCTGTTTTCCCCTGTGGTTTTTTCTATTGTTGTTGTTGTTGTTGTCACCCATACCCGGCTGTAGCTGAGTCGAAGACTGGTTGAAGAGGGAGGTTTTCAGGCCTATGAGCAGCTATCCCAAGTGAGAGAGTTTGCAGGGAAGTGAGTTCTCCTGGAAGGGATTCCCGTAGCAGCTACAGTACTCTGAGACTTCTGGTCCAGCCTGTTTCCGAAGCCCAAGGTAAGAGAGGCGTACTAGCCGATGGATTTGTATTAGTGAAGGTGTATCCTCCTGGGGTGGAGCAGGCATGTGGGGAATGAGGGTCTATGGGTTGTGGGCATAAGTGGCTCCTGGGATAAAATATCCTTCATGTTGCCTTGTGCAACTTCCTTATTGTCCTTGCCAAGCCTAGAATTCCCTTGCCTTGTGGAGTTTAGTCCCATCTCGGGAGTGACCTACTACTGAGAGTGATGAGTAGCGCGGTCTAAGGCTGGGAGGCTCGTGGAAGGTTTGAACGCAGTTGGTGGATTTACTCCAGCTAAAAGATAAGTATCATTGTTGTGTTTAATTATGTATTTTATGCATGTTTTGTGATGCTTGAATGTTATCATGTATTCCATTGCATATCTGAATTACGGTTAGTTCCATTGATTCTGAACTGGTAGTTGTAATTATGTGTTTATCATGATTAAGTGTTTTAAATTCATTAAAATGCATATATATATCATATAAGTGTATATTCTGCGTGGTATAATTACCTAGTGTCTGGAAGGTTGGGGATGTTACAATATGGTATCAGAGTTTAAAGGCTAAGCTAAAGTTGTGTTGGTAGCATTGCCCAGCCTGGTGGAGGGTTGGGGATGTTACAATATGGTATCAGAGCTTTAAAGGCTAATTTAAGGTTGTGTTGGTAGCATTGTCGAGCCCGGTGGAGGGTTGGGAATGTTACAATATGGTATCAGAGCATGGTTTCAACACTCAGCCTGGATGGGCCATGTTAGTGGAAATTGAAGCAAGAGTTTCGGAAGGAGTTTTTGTCGAAATGGACAAAACTCAAGTTCTGACCCATGGTTTCAACACTAAGCCTGTATGGGTTGGATAAGTGGTCATCGGACTCAAGGTTTCAAGAGGAAATTGTGTTAAGAGGAACCAATTTTGGACCTCAGAAACATCTCCGAGTGCCAAGAGGATTACCATGGTTGTGTTAAGAAGCTCAGGAGGAGTAGCAATATCATAAATCCGCGACATAAGTGGTGTTGGACCGCAGAGTAATGGGAACTGTAGGATCTGTTCAGAAGAAAATGGAAAACCCTTGCAACCGTCAGATCTGGAGAGTGTGAAGAAGACCCTTCTAAATGTTGAATTTAGGAGAAAGAGCAGAGAGCTCTTAATTCTTTCAGAGCTTTCAAATTTTAGGAAGAGTAGCGAGGTCGAAGCATCGAAAGGGAATGTCCCTTTATTTGGAAGGAGAATGGATGAAAATCTGTTCAGAAAGAGCCACGGTCTGTTATGACCATTGGATACAGGAAAGAGTGTGGGAGTTAACCCTTGGAGCCATTCGGACTTCGCGAGTTCGACAAATTGAACGATTTCGTCGTAAGGGAGGTCAAATCCCCGAATTTAAGAAGTACCAAAGTTAACTCTAAGCCTTAGATCTGAGCATGCCCAGGAAACATCCTGATCATGAGATCTAAGAAGTAGACGATAGCCAAGTTACCCGAACTACCGATGAATTAAGGATCTGACAGCGGAGATGGATGTGAGTTGTTTAACGGGAGGAGAGGCCATCCTGGTCATCAGATCAATTCAAATACTCACTGAAGTTACTGAATCAAACTCCAACCACTTGATTTAATCGAAGGTTGGGAATCATTGCAGAGTACGAAGGTGAAAGTAGCGAACGCGCCAATTCGCAGACCGCAATTCACTAAATTCGTTGATCTCGTCGGGCTGGAAGATCAACGACTCTGGTTACACCAAGTTGGGTGAGTACTTTCCAGATTGCGGATATTGACCTCTCCTATAAATAGAAAGCACATCGGGGCCCCGCAATTATTCTGAACTGTCGATCGGCAAACACCTCGGTATTGGTCAGATCATGACTGCTAGACCTTGAACCGTTGTGAGATGGATGGTCATGAGTCCCTTAGGAAATACACGGAGTAACGGAGTCCTTCGGTATCGTCGGTCTGAGAGAATCAAAAATCTTATAATAGATAACGTTCTCAAGAGAAAAGGCCAGACCCAAGATAGTCGGGCTCGCAAAAGGAACGAAGGGTGAGGCCTTTGAACATCTAAAAAGATCTTCCAAGTCAGAAGAAGTTAAAATCTCAAGAGGAGGAGTGACAGCGGTCATCAGATCGTTTGTGGGGAGAAGCCTGGATTGTTAGATCAGTTTCCAAGGAAGTAGAGGAGAAGCGTTGAGAAGGAACATATCCTAACATTGGATCTGAGCGCAAGGGGACGATAGTCATCCGATCTAACGTAAAGTGCATGAGTGTTAACCTTTGTGTGCACAGGAGGGTTGACTGGCCAAAGTCCTAAAGTCTTGAAGCGAGTTAGGGACCATTCATCGCTAAGAGGGATAGGTGGCACAAAATCCACAACCCATGAGTGAGAGCTTGTGGTCAAGGAGAGTTTGAAATCACCGAAGTAAATCCTGACCATTGGTCGTCAGGGGAGGTACATGTCAACAGATCCAAGGCTCCAGGAAAAATCACTTCGAAGGTTTCAGTTGAGAGTTGAAACTCCTGAAACCCGAAGTCTGGAGTGAATATGGATCATCAGAACCAGAGAGACGCGTGGTGATAGATCATGGACTCCGGGTGGAAGCACTCAACGAGAACGCAAAGGAGAAGAGTTTGAAAGTGCTAAGTTCCGAAGAAAATCACGTCTGTTGATTTAAAAGGGGCAGATCTGAGCCGTCAGTTCAGGAGTACCGTCAATATCATGAGATAAAAGTTCTCATCGCATTGTGGGGATCGAAGGTGAGTGAACTTTAAAATGTTGAGGGTGGACCGCAATCCAAACCACGGTTTTGGAGAAACGACATGTGGAGGCTCGAGGAGAATTGTGGGCCGAAAAGTAGTTTGGTTTCAAACTGCCTTTAGTCGTGCCTGAAATTGTGTGTTTTCATGATTTCATCACCCAAGGTCCCATCTAAGGAGGGGCCAAGAGAAAAGGGGCTAACGCCAGCTCCGAGACTTTGATGAATCACGAAGGAGAAGGTCGTGGCTATCATAAGACCTACACCAGAGGTCGAAAGGGCCTGTGTTTGATTAAGAAGTTAGAATATCAAGGTCTTAAAGTCTTGTTTGACTTAGAGAATCAGAGAATCTTGACTGGAGGATCGGGCTGAGTCCCGGACTTTCCAAACTAGAACCCGTAGAGAGAGACAATTTGTTCCTGTAAGGAGGATGAAATTTTTATTTAATTTTAGCCTCGTCGTGGGTGTGTTACATGACTTCGGGGAAAACGAGGAAAGCTAAATTCTGAGATCACGAAGTCACAAAGAACATTTTGGATAGGCATTTGGTCATAGACGGTGGTCACGTAGAGGAATCTTGCGCCCGCCGCTAGTTCGCACGGGTGAGGTTTTGCGCAAGGACCCGTGGAGTTGTTTCATGGAGGTTCTAGTAGGGACCCGAAGAGCTTCTCCAGCTCCGAGAGTTTGAAGATCCATTGACCGAGAGGTCATCAGACCCTACTGAGGTGGGGGCACTGTGTCGAAAGTGCTCAGGGAAGGAATAATCATGCACATTCATCACAGTGGGAGCACAAGAAGATCTAGGAATCCGAGAATAATTGTAGACTTCTGGGATCAACAAGGAAAATTTGTATAGGGAGAAGGAAGTTGCTGCAATTTCTTTGGCAGCATGTATGTTACGGCTTGTTGGGTCAGCTAGAGGAAAGAATGCTTGCATGTTTGCAAGTGTTGTTGGTGATGTTGTTGCATAAGGAGGGAAGCAATAGAGAATTGAAGTGTTAGTTATAAGTTTGATAAAAGAAGCATGAAATCTTCTACTTCCATCAAACATTCAGGTAGTATAAAATTTATTAATGGCAATCATGCAGGTATGAGTTTTTATTACTCTTTTTTCTTTACATAATTGTTGAAAGGAAATTTAGGTAATAATTTCCTCAGCCAAAGTTATTTTATAAAATCACATGATTATATTATTGAATGCATACCACTGGATGTGGTAAAGGCTGGAGGCATGTATTAATTCAGATATTTTTAACTTATGAATGCACACACTGACATAGTAGAATGTCATGTTAATTTGGTTATGGGGTAATAACCAAATAATTAAAAGATAAGAACTTGTTATAGGAATGAATGCCAGTAAGCTAGTCATGTATGAGACTAGGACATGGTTGGATATGGAAAGGTATGGATATGGAAAGGTTATGAGCCACACAGGTACTAAAATCTTCCTACCTTTAAATAAAACTTGGGCTGCAACCTTTTTGCTAACACTAATGAACACAACATAATTATATTCTTGGTGTAGTGTTCGGGTCGAAAAGGAAGGCATACAATTAATTGGGAAGGCAATAGGAAGTGTGTGGAGAATGTTTTAACACATTGGCCAGAATTCCAACTTATGGATGGTGAGATACATGACTGAGATAAAGAGCATTATGTAATTCAATGCAAGGTGTGTTGAATAAGTATGCACTGAGAATTGCACTCATGCATAGTAAGAGATAGAATTGTGTACTAAATGCAATGGCTCAATGAGTTTTGTAAGTACATGCATATATATTATTGCATGGAAATAATTGTTACTAATAGTTGAAATGTTGTTAACTCATGAAGTTGAGGACATTTCAGGGAGGTGTTAGACATTGCAACAGGAAAGTTGCAATTCAAGTAGTCACATGAGCATTGACGACAGGAAATTTTCTTGTTCAGAAAAAGAAGTAATGAACTTACAGGTATTACTGTGAACATGCATATGCATAGAATGACGAGTCATTCTAGTTTATTAATTGTTTGGTAATTGTGATAGGATTTCTAGGTGCAGGAAATTCTAAGATCACTGCATAATATTTTGTACATATTGCAATTGAATTATGATGTACAACAAATACAAACAATTTGTTGGTTGTTTGCAAGATGAATCATTATAGGAAAAATGGTATGCAGTTTGGTGCCTCTGGAAAACCACAAGGATGGTTGCATTCATAATATGGAAACAACCAAGATGAATTATGAAATAGAATTTCATGTTTTGGGGGAAAAGTTGAATTCCCTTTTGAACTAATCGGAGTTCCTAAATGAATTCTTTTATGTTTTCTCATGATAACTTCATGTGGGTGATGCAGTTGAGATGACGTTGATTAAAGTCAGAATATTGACTACAAAGAGTAGCTCGAGGAAGATGTTGATTGGAAACCTCTGAGGATAGTTAGAACTCCTCGATCCACGGTGCTCTAAGACTTTCGGTCCGGCCTGTTGCTGAAGCCCAAGGAAAGGGAGGTGTAACAGCTGATGGATTGTGTGACAATGAAGGTGCACACTCCTGAGGTGGGACAGGCATGTGGGGAAGAGAGACTGTTGGTTGGAGTGTTTTTGGGGTTTGGTACCTTGGTCTAGACCATGTTGATATAGAAGTCTTCTCAACCAAAAGATAAGTATCAATTATGTATTCATTGTATGCTATGTATCTCATAATTCGTATACATGTTATAATGTTATTATAATTGCATGTATATATATTGCATGTATGTTCTAATGTTTCTTCTGAATGAATAGGTGTACGAGCAGAGTGTTTACGTCTGTGGAGTCATAGAACTGCTGAGAATTTGTCAATGGATGGAACATCATGGATCTACAACCATTCAGTGCTTTCAATGAGGTTTAATTGAAGCATGTAACCAGAAACAATAAGTTGAACGCTTTCCTGAAGCAACTCTATGGAATAGAGAAATTGAGTTTCAGGTGTAGTATGGATACCAGAATTGGTGCTTGAAAGTAAAGCACCAGGTGGATAATGGGCTTCCAATAGCTAAAGCTTCGAGTTTTTGAAGAATTTTTGAATTGTATATGTATAAACAAGTTGCACTGAGGACAGTGAAAAATAAGGGGAGGGAATTGTAATATCCCCTGGTAGAGCCCCAGTTGTAATTATGAATTGTAAACATGATTGTTAGGCTGGTGAGTCGAGTTATAATAAGCTAGGAGGCTTATGTGATGATTAGGACAGGAGCCTGTTTTGTATATGTAATTATGCAAAATCATTAATAAAAATATAAGCATCGCTGCGTGTAGATCGACCACGAAGGAAGAGTGATGGGGGATTGTTGGAAGATTGGTTGTTGTCATTGATGTCAACCCTAGTCATGGATTTTGGACCGCAAGATTGATGAAGGTATTTGGACATGAAGGACAATGCACATGTAGATACAACACCCATGGATGGATAGTATACATCATGTTGTTTCCGATGGTATGTGGCATGTCACTTGGATCCTCATTGTTGAGGAGAAATGAATTTTTGAAGATGACAAAGTGAATTGAAGAAGGAAGTACATGTGGGCCCTGAAGATAATTAAAGAAAATAATTACAAAATAAGAAAGTGTTAGGTTAGCCCTAATGTTAAAATGAATTGACATAAATGGTATAAATACATATCATTATACATTCATTTGATACACAAGTCTAATTTCAGAGGAAATCATAAGTAAAGAAGGTCGGATTTCAAGGGAGGATGAAGTCTTTTGATGATGTGTTCTAAGGTATGTTATTTTCAGGTCATCTTACCATTTTCTCTATAACTTTTTTTGTAGAATGATTCAGATGGTGAAAGTGTGATGGTATTGAGAAGACACATCAAGGTACCTGTGGTAAATGTTTCAGCTCTTGATTCACTATAATTATGGAGATACACTCTGTGGAAGATAGGGTTTTTGACCAGTCCTGAAGCTAGTCAATAAACAAGTGTTCTAGGTAAAAAAGTCATAACTTCTTCATAGAGAATCCAAATGAAGTGGGAAAAATTTAATTGGAAATATTACGGACTTTAGTTTATTTTGTGCGAGTTTCAGAATTTGATGTTAAATATTGAGCGCAAGGCATTCTGTACAAGTTCACTCTCCTGAATAAACCAGAATTGAATAAAGTCTACCATTATTTCTATAAATTATTTTTGGGGAGGATTCAAGGAGTGAAACTTGGAGGAGTTTCAGAGAATACATTGTGTAATATTATCTACAGGATCATATTATTCCAAGAATTGAATAATTACAGAAGTTGAAGAAATCTCAGGAAGCATTATCAGGATCTATGTGATGGTTGGTTGATGGTGATGATTTAATGTAAAGTTTTATTATCTCTAATATATTCTTGGGTGAAAGGAAGGGGAAAGGATGGGCAGGTCAACCCTCTCTTGATATTGGAGAATTGTATCTTCCTCTTGGAGGTTTATCCCTCCCTTTATATTTGGAAGATGTAGCTACCTTTGGAAGTCATTACTTCCCTTAACCAATAACTATTGATTATTTCTCATATATTGTGCATGGTGTATTGATGTAACCCTTATATTATTGTTCATTGCTCATTGGATATAATTGAATGGTTTAAGTATAAGTTGAAAAAGTTTTCAAATTCTACTTGACACTGATTCACCCCCCTCTCAGTATCTACAGGGACATCATACTAGATTTAGGATCTGAGGTAAATGTGTTACCTAAGAAGAAATGCAAGTGCATGGGAGAGCCCACACTAGGATATTCACCTATCCACTTGAAGCTACCAAACCAACACAAAATTCTACCAATTGGAAGGATTAAGGGCCTGACAGTAGATATGGATGGAGTGTGCACTAAAGCATACTTTGAAGTGATAAAGATAGTGGATGGTACAACACCATATCCATCATTGCTTGGGATGGATTGGGAATTTGATAATGAGAACATAATCAACTTGAAGACAAGGAAGATAACATTTGAATCAAGAGAATACAGAGTCATTTCACCATCAGATCCATCAGAAGGAGAAAGGTTTGTAGAACCCACTTGCTTAGATTTGGAGGAAATCAACCAGTTATACAAAACCACCGCGCATGAAGAAGATTATGTCAAACCAACTGTAGATGGATTAATCAAATGGAGGAGCATCACATCATGTGCTTATGAATCAAATACAAGATTGGAAAATTGGCAGCAAAGATTACATGAAGTATCCACAAGAAGGTGTGCAAGAATAGACCGCACAGTAAGATGGGTGGGTACAAAGATAAGAGACCCTCCCATTTTTCATGGGATGAATGAATTAGAAGAATTCCTAACAAGATATGAAGATGAAGTTTTAAAGAATCAGAGGCTCTTATCCCTAGACATTGAACTCAAATAAACACTTGCAAGATGGTGGGGTGCACACAAAGAAACAATCAAGGATTGGTACCAATGTAAGTGACTATTGTGCATTAGATTTGGTGTAGAGAAGGGAAGCAATGAGATGAAAAGATATGATGGATAGGGGAAACCAACAAAACACTTAGAGAAGTGCATAACACTATGGAGGATGACACCACTAGAAGGATTCCATCATCACTTCATCCACACATTGGAAGGGATTCTAGCAAAATAGTATGTAGACCAGGAACTGTGAAGAAGCATTGTTGAATGGACAACATTGCAAAAAAAATTTATAGTCACTTTCTCATTTGAACATGAGAACCCAAACATGGATTTAGCACTCAAAAAAATAAGAGGGGTAATATTTGTTGATGAACCATAGGTTTAACTCATGACAGAGTATCAACAATAGAACAGACAGACAGTCAAAGAACTACTATCATGTTACCATGAGCAGGAAGAAGCACCAGATTAAGATGACCCACACAACATTCATATTACAAAATTTGAAGGTGAAAGAGGGGTGGAAGGTCCATCTCTGGAATCAGAGGTGTTTTCTGCGTCGATCAAGGTGAAGAAATTCAACATTGGGACAACTGAGAATCCCAAAATGGCCAACATTGGAGACTACTGGGATGAAAAAACAGTGGAATGAATAACAAATTTATTGTGTGAGTACAATGACATGTTCCCAACAACATTTACAAATATGAAAGGCATAGCAGGAGAGCTAGGAGAGATGAAGATACCTCTCAAACCTGAGGCTAGATCTGTCAGAAAGAGACCGTATAGAATGAATCCAATATATAAGCAGAAAGTGAAAGAAGAAATTGATAGAATGTTAGAAGATGGAATCATAGAACCAATGGAGGAATCTAAATGGATAAGCCCTGTGGTAGTGCAAGAAAAGAAACAAGGGGGGATAAGGATCTGTGTCTATCTAAGGAAACTGAATGATTCTTTCCTACATGACCCTTTTCCCACCCCTTTCACAAATGAGGTATTAGAGAATGTGGGAGGCCAGTGGGCATACTCATTTACAAATGGATTCTCAGGTTCAAATCAGGATAGCTCCAAGAGATAGGTATAATACCACATTTTCCACAGAATAGGGATCCTACAAGTACCCAGTCATGCCTTTTGGGTTGAAGAATGCACCAGCTATATTTTCAAGGGTTGTAATAGCTACATTCAAAGAATTCATCCATCAGTTTTTAGAAGTATACTTGGATGATTGGACAGTATACAATGCGTTGAAATATCATGTACAAGTGTTAAGGCTAATTTTGGAAAGATGTAGGTAGTGTCAGATATCATTGAATATCAAAAAGTGCATTTTTGGGACACCTTTTGGAATATTGTTGGGACACAAAGTCTGTAAACAAGGGTTATTGGTGGATCCTGCTAAGATTGCACTCATTATTAATTTACCACCACCAAAATCAGTGCGCCAGTTGAGAGAAACATTGGGACATACAAGATACTACAGAAAATTTATAAAAGGGTATGCACAGATCACTGCTCCATTAGAAAAATTGTTAAAGAAAGATATTGAATTTCAGTGGAATGAGGATTGTCAGCAAGGTTTGGACACTCTAAAAGAAAAAATGGTCACATCACCTATTCTAGTATTCCCATATTGGGAAAAGACATTTCATGTGCATGTAGATGCATCAACCATAGCACTTGGAACAATTCTAGTGCAGCCAGGAGCAAGGGATTTGGATCATCCTATAGCATTTGCTAACTGAAAACTGTCAGAATCAGAGTAGAACTACAATACTACAGAAAGAGAAGGATTAGTTATGGTCCATGCACTTCATAAATTCATACATTAATTGTTGGGTAAACACTTTAAGATGTTCACTGATCATTCATCCCTCAAATACCTAGTCGACAATCCAGTGTTGGCGGGGAATCTTTGTAGATAGCTATTGTTATTTCAGGAATTCAATTTTGAAGAGATATTCAATCCAGGGAATATGAATGCAGGTCTGGATCATTTGTCAATGGTAACTAATGGAGAATAACCTACCAACTTGGAAGACAACTTCCTTGATGCATAGTTATTTTCAGTCCAAGTAGTTGATGAATATTTTGTTGACATCATTGAATACTTGAGTACAAGGACTGTGCCACAAGAGCTTAACACTGCACAAAAGAAAAATCTGGTAGTCAGAGTCGTAGACTATCACTTGATTGCAAGACATTTATACAAAATGGGCACAGACAACATTTTGAGAAGATGTGTACGAGAACATGAAAAGCCTAGGATTTTGGCAGAAGCTCATGAGGGAATAGTTGGAGGAAATTATGCAAGAAATGATACAGTGCAAAAGGTATTGCGTGCATTCCTATGGTGACCAACAATTCATAGATATGCTAAAGACTATTTCCAGAGATGTGATATATGTCAGAGTGTTAGTAAACCTAATAAGAGGGATGAGATTCCCCTAAGACCACAAGTAACCTTGCAAGTATTCAACAAATGGGAAATAGAATTTGTGGGACCAATTAAACCACCAAAAAAGAGGTCAGGAGAAAGGTATACATTACTGTGACATAATACTTAACAAGACGGGTAGAAGCAACACCAGTCAAAGACTGCAACGTAGAGACAACAACACACTTTATCACCATATTTGGGTGCCCAAGGATTTTGATGAGTGACCAAGGCACTCTCTTTATCAAAAGTACTATCAGGGCTATGATTGAGGAATTTGAAGTCTACCATCAAAAGAGTACACCATACCATCCTCGGGAAAATGGAACAGTGAAAGCCTTCAATACGTTCCTAGAGAACACCTTAACTAAGATTTGCAGTGTCAACAGGGATGATTGGGATTTGAATATACCAGTAGTATTGTGGGCATACATGACTACATGCAAAAAGTTGATATAACATACACTATTCAGGTTGGTGTATGGACAGGAAGCAGTGGTGTCATTAGAATTTCTGGTATCGAGCCTGCGCTTTGCAGCGATCACCAACATGACAGAAAGAGGCACAATGAAGGAAAGATTGAACCAACTAATGGAGATGAAGGAGGATAGGCTTCTGGAAGGATTTCATCATTCAGTACAGAAAGCAAGAGACAAAGCTTGGCATGACAGACATATTAAGAGGAAGAATTTCAAGGAAGGAGACCTCGTCTTGGTCTATGAAAGTAAATATTTTCAACATCCTGGTAAGTTCATAATGCATTGGATAACACCCTATGAAGTAAATATTGTCACATATGGGGGATTTGTATATCTAAAGAATCTCACCGGAGTAGAACTAAAAGGAATGATCAATGGGAGTCGACAAAAATTGTACAGGGACAGTTGACCTCCTAGCACTTAAAAGTTTACAGGGCAGTAATAAAATATGTATATAGTGTATAATAGTAGAAGTTAAGTTAGAGAAAATGAGAAAAATAAACAAAAAGGAGAAAAAGGGGAAAGAGAAGTACAAAAATAGAAAAGATAGAAAATACAAAAATACTGGAAAATACAATGCACAACAAAATAAAAAAATGTATGTGAGAAACATACGAGCGATACATTGTGCACTAAGGAAAGGATACAACAGAAATATGCCACACACTCGAGACGTTTAGCGCGCTAGAAAAGGGACCAACAGTAAGAAAAAGCGGAAATATGAAAACTGGCGGTTACGGTCAGAAAAAGTGGAATTACAAAAAAATGACAGTTACGCAAAAAGGGGCCAACTGGTGAAATTTAAGAAATTTAATAGAACCTACGCAAACAACTTGATCACATTAATCACAACCAGAGAAGCTTCTCCGAGAAGCTTCACAGCATTGATGGCATGCTCTATATAAAGGGGAACGTGGGAAAAATATAACTTAGTGTGAAATTGCCAACTTGTAGAGATAGAGAGCATGCAAAGAAAAGGAGAATAGACGAGTACACAATGCAGACCAATCGAATACATTCAGCAAAAACCAATCAGTACCCATGATGGCACCACCAAAGATGGGTGCGTTGAGCCAAGCAATGAGGAAAACCCATAGCAAGGTTAGAGGGCCTCAGGAAACCAGTGAGGCTGAGTCGGAAACCACACATAGGGGGGAATTTTTCTATGTTGATACAATTCCCTCACTACATGAAGAACCAGCAAGCCCTACATCGGTGGAGGAATAAACATAAGCCCCAAAAAAATCTTCCATGGAAATCGATCCACAGGAAAGCGCACAGGGCTGAAAATTCGAAGACGCAAGCAACCCATAGAGACTTGTGAGGGATGAAGGATCCCATAGAGTAAATGGGGCCACCATGGAAAAAGAAAAAAAAATCGCGCCGAGACAACCACACAGAGCAAGGTTTGCACAACAACAGGAGGGACTGGTGGAAGATATTACCAGCCAACTAGAACTTGACACGGGAAAAAGACATATGGAGGTTGGATCCTCAAGTCATCCATCAAGAATAAAAGCCAAACAACCCATGGTCTCGTCACCACGTCGACAACCTGACGCGGTAATAGTACCACCACGCATTCCTGAGGGGGTGCAGGTCACGCCTAACCTACTATGATGCATGGAAAGACTACAATATGCATACCACGACTTGGCCAATGCTGGAAAATTCCCATAGTTTTCACAGCAAGTATACCTTGATAGCATAGACACAGGCCCCTTTGGTGACCTAATTTTATAGCCAAAACAATGGGCAGTCAGCCTGGCCAACACATGCATTCTAAATTTGTTAGAAATTCCCCACTTCAGCAGGGGGAAAGAGGTAAACAACTGTGTCAAGCAGCTGATGGAAGTACTCCATGGAGGATTCTTATGGCTATATGAGCTCATATCAATAGTCGTAGAGCTCATTTCCATCATCACAGGTCTTCCAACTATGGGTGAGAGTCCCACGCAGTTCCTTGATGACAAAACAAAGAAGAAAACCCTAGTTGATGAAATGAAGAAAACGTACAACATAGAGAGGGGATCGTGCGGGATCATTATAAAGAGGATCAACGATGCAACAATGAGAATGGCCACTAAACTCATGGCCTGCAAGATGCTCTCAAAATTCCACAAGGAGGAAGTCCCTGTTGGGGTCATCGCAGTTGCAGCACAGTGTGCCAGTGGCACTATGCTCAGTTGGGCCCCATATTTATTGAACGTGTTCCTCGATGACACACAAGATGCATAGAACTTGGGAATAGAGTTCCACTACTCATGGTTGATTATTTTGATCGCATTAATCGGGTGGAAGGAGCCCCCATACGCTCATTTTTATGGGCAGATAGGTCATTGTCGTGTAGAATGGTACACATCGTTGGGAGCAAGTCAGACCCCAAACACAGAAGTGCCAACATAGGTACATTTTCCAGGTACTTCAATGAAATACATGAGAGAATTGCGAATTCTTGGAGAATTACTCCAGACATGGTTGATCCATAAGAGACACCTTTAAGCAACTGGAAGGTATAATGTCATAAATGAATGGGGTGGAACCTATGTAAGATATGTGAGCAATATGGATAAATGCATTGTGTAGGTAGAATGGAACCTAACCTACATTCTAGTAAGAAACACAATACCTACTGAAGAATCCAAAGAGATGCCAACATAATTGACATGTATAAGAGGGAGTCTTGTCGGTAATGGCCAGAAAAAGACTCAGAAGAATATATGAGGCTTCAACGCAAAGTCATGACAGTACTAAATAGGACTCTGGAGCCTAAGAGAAAACTTGCAGCATGAGCACTAGAATACAAAGGGATTATAAGCTAGGATTCCCATGGAAGGTAGGCTCTACCACACGAATTACGACACTTCTAGATAGCATATAAGGTTCCACATCATAACTCAGTGGGGTCGATCGTAAGGAAAAATAAAATAGGAAATGGATAATGAAAAAATGCATGGAGGGGAAAATCTAACCTATTGTCAGTTTCAAGATCATAACCTGTCAGAATGGATCAACATAGAAAAAAAAGGTACCAAAGAAAATGTCTCCAAAGTCTTGTTTATAAGACCAAAAACACTCGCCCAAAAGTTAATAATTCCAATATAGATACCTCTGATAAAAACCTATGTTATGGAATACGGAACTTGAAAATAAGAAACCCTAAAAGTACAATATGTACAGAGGACTGCACACCCATGTAGATTATGCATAGTAGTTGTCAAGGTAGAGCCCATTTCTAGGCTCAATCCAAGGGATAATTTGGCAACCAACTTGTAAATTTTCCAGTTCAGGAGGAGGTCGAATATCCATAATGACAGCTTCAAGGATAGCCTCATATAAAGGCAACTCAACATCCATGAAACTAGGGCTCGACAACTCACAAATACCAAGGCTCTAGGTCTTATAAATAGCAAGATCAGACTCAAAAGGAAATTCCAGATTACCTGGGATAAGAGGGGAAAGAAAATTATTACATGCCCCCATTGGATAAACCACATGATCAATTATCAAGACCTTTTCTCGAGAAGGAAAACATAACTGTAAAGATCCCATCTCAGGAACCTTTGAAAATTGAGGATAAGATGCCATATAATTCACCCGTGGCAGGGAAGAGTCTACTTGAACACTAAGAACACATAAAGGGAAAACCTGATATGAAATTGAGCTAATATGGTGATTATCAGATGAAAGTTGATCAATAGTGACAATGCTTTCATTGTGAGGGAAATGCATCACTTGAAAGAGAATATACACCACATCTTTGTTAGCATAAACATAATCATTTCCAAGAAGCGTATTGAAGTCTAAATGGATTGGGACCACTAACAGATCGATTAGAATAGTATTCCCACCTAACGTGATAGCAAACTAAGGAAGAATCCCCAAACATTCACTAGGTCTTCTGTCTAAAGATAACAACTCACTGGTAACTGATACAATCTTGGGAGAACCCAATGCTTTCTAAGCTGAGGAGGATAAAATACTTTCAGAGGATCCTTCATCTACAACACATCGACGAATTCCTTTCAACATAGATTCAACCAAAAATTTTATAAAGGTGCAAAAGAAGGAAGGTGAGGCTCTACAAGATCATTCCAACCAAATGAAACCATCCTAGGACTTGGAGGGAGCGTACTCAAAGAGATTGGAATGCCCCCTTATTCATAAGGTACTAAACTAGAAATTCTAAAGACATAGTCAAAAGATGCATCAATCCCTAAAAGGAGAGTGGGATTGWTCAAAGATTGCATCGACTTGACCACTTTGGAAGACTGGTCAYTCTCCAAGAGAAGAGTGGGATCATCCAAATATCGCATTGTCTCGACCACTTCCTCAACCACCGGTTGAATAGGATGTGAGACAACATGGTCAAGAGACATATCACCCCCAAAACAAGAGTATTATCGGTCGAATATTGCATTGKCACAACCACTTCATCAATAAATGATTGAATAGATTATTGGGAAACTAAGGATGACTCAGAACTAGAAGGGCCTTCAAACAAGGACCATTCTCTTTGTACCACTTGAATATCAGGGCACATATGAGTAAGGTGGTCTCCCTCGCAAAGCTTACAAGGGAACCTGGGCTTACGTCCTATACGTCTAGGATTCTCAACCGTATCAATGCCCCAATCATGACTCGCAAGGGTCGGTGACATGATCTTAGCATGAATTGCAGAGGCCAGTGGGTTACTCCTAGCATGACTTGCAGAGGCTAGGTTCTAATATCTAACATGTCTTGCATAGGTTGGTGACATTTGTCTGGAATGACTAGTAGTGACTAGGCTCTTTCCCCCAGCATGATTTGCAGTATTTGGTTTCTTGTCTTCAACATGAGCCGCAGAGGTTATTGACAAGTACCCAACATGATCGATAGAGGTTGGATAAATAATGTCGGTATGACGTGGAGTGACTAGACTTTTTATTCCAACGTGACTTGTAGTAGTTGGTTTCTTTCTCCCAGCATAATTAGCAGAGGCCGAGTGCAGGCCTCCAACATGAATAGCAGAATTTGGTGACTTCTTCTTCTTACTCTTCCTCTTCCTATTCATTTTAGACTTATGGTTACTAGTACCAATACTTTCACCAAAAGAGGGAGAAAAAGAAGGAGCATACTTCACTGGTGCAGAAGATAAAGGATCAACATCCATTCTATTCTCATGACATAAAGTGCTTATCTGAGAATTATCAAGAGAATTTTGGACATTCGCAGTGGTCCACAACTAAATCGATAGTCCTACATTCAACCCAGGAATGTTTAAAGTGGCCATCAAGGGGGCACCAACATTTCCAAAGAAAGAAAAAGCACAAGAGTCCCCTTGGGAAGGGGTCCCTTGGTTGGTATCCTCCAAAACCTTGGCCATAACTTTCTTATGCATGAGTTCCTCCCTCGTGGGATTGTTCATGTCCATAAAAATCTTATGCATTGAATCTGGTGAACCAGTGGTATAAAAACCCACTCCTTCTAGGAGGCGCCTCCACACTTTCAAGAGAAATACCAAGGGTCCTTCCCGACCAGCGGAGAAGTTGGTCAACCACCCTAAATCAATGATCCAAAAGTGGTGATATTGAAATGAAATTAAGCCAACTATAAAAATAATCACTCCAATAAAAATATGTAAGAGAAACATCACAAGAAAACAATTTTTTCAAATTTTTAGCCCAGGTGGATAAGGTCCTGAGTCCAAAGAAATGAAAAAGTGGAAAGGGACCTTCCAGACGCAGGCACAGGTTGATTAATTCTCGTGGACCAATGAACAAAATAGTGAGAAACATTTATCCTAACCTCCACTAACCATCCTTATCTAGTGAAAGTACTCATGCTTCGCGGGGCACCCTCCAGCAGGACTGCAAAGTGTGATACAAAATCTTACCCAGGTACCACGACAAACCCCCGCAGTCACCTCCCAAATCCATAGGAAAAGAAACTAAGGTCACCAACTCAAATACAGTGTCTAGGGGCTACAATCGACGATCGGGATCAAACATATGGGCAGAGTAAAAAATCCTGAAGCTTTTAAAGCGCCGCTTCTCATAGAGGTAAAGGCACTATCGAAACCCCCAATAGACAATCTCTCCACTATGCTAAGTTAAGATTTGGAGGGGAATCTCCTTGGCTCTCCTTTATGTGACCTCATGTTTATCTCATGTATTAGAGGAGGCTCCCAGCTATACTTATACGACAGTTGGATTTAATATCTCCCTAGCTCATAATCCTACGGTTTTTTTATGGCTTTAGAGAGTTATCTCTCCAATCCTAATCTAAGGCCCTAACCCTAAACGTTTTTGTGAACCCTAGAAACAAAGTCAAGTAAATTTTAAGTTTAGTGTTCGCTTTAGTGGTTGTTTTTACTCAAAGAGTATGGAAGTGAAACTAATGTTGTTTGAGACTCTTGCAAATATGAAACTTATAAGAACACTGGCAAAGAAAAATTTACACTAATTCTTCAAATGAAAAAGAGTTTCAAAAATAAAATGAACAATCCTTCAAACCTTTGAATGCAAATTTCGTCTTTCCAATCCAAGATGACAATGTATCCTTTTGAGAAAATCAAAAGAATAAAACAAAGGATGTTCTTTCTTATTTTTCTTTTGAAATGATTTAAGGCAAGAAGAAAAATAAATCCTAGGCTAACATCTTTTTCTTTTTCAAATGATAATGAAAAACAATGAAAGTAGACCTAACTAGCAGAAAAACTAGGTTTTTTCTTGTTTTCTTTTTATCAAAGAAAAACTGACAAAAGATGCTAAAAGAAACTATAGGATACACGATTCATTGCACCCCCTCGCCAGGAAGGAGAATTTTCTTTTTAAATGAAAATCATTTCTCTTTAAAATGAAAGCTAAAAGTAAGCCAAGAACATTGGGAAACCAAGAGAAAAATATTTTATGTGACTTAGAAGTTTTCAAGGACTTGAGAAATCAAAAAAGAAACAATAAATACACCTAGGAGTCTTAGACAAAATTGAACAACCTACCAACACCTTCCAGATGAGAAAAAGGTTTTTCAAAAACCAAAATCTTACACAAGTCCGCGACTGTGTATACTAGGACTCACGGATATCCACGGGTCATACACTGGAAAATCGCGGATGTTTGCGGGTTATAAAGGACCAACTTGCGAATGGGCTCAAAATTTCAAAAAAAATAAAAATCCACTCTAGAAGGGGGGCTTCCAGAAACTTGATAAAACTTTCTAAAAGGATAATGCTTTATAAAGAAAATCCAGAAAACACATAAAATCACTACAATAAGATAAAAACAAGAAACCCTAAGATTGACCCAAACTATGAACAAGTCCCCGGTATGGTCGCCAATTCTATTATGGGATTTTTCCCCCATGACTTTGGGTCATGTCACAGCAGAGATTGACCAAGTGAAAGACATAACCCTAACCCACACACAAGACTTGTAATGAAATAATTACTTTATCAAAGAGGGAATAAAGTTTCACACATTGTATCCTTGCATTCGATGTTGTTCCCCACTCTCGACCCTGGTACTACTTTTGACTCCTTCTTAAGTTAACCTATAAATTAATATCAAGAAAGTGTTGCAACAAGGTAGTTATAACATAAAATCATATGAATAACTGATAGATATATTCAAATATGAAGAATAATTAGACACACATAAACAAATTAAATCAATGCTACACAAGTATGGGGAAAAGAGAACTCTTTATTAGCAACGGTAAAATAAGTGGTTACGACCTGACTCCAACCATCGGCACTGCCTCGAAGCCAACCACCCAGGTTCTTCCAAAAGGTCCTTCAAGCATCACTCAGAAATATTTCCCTTCCTTGGATGACCCAATAAGGATAGGAACACACCTTTTGGTCATATAATGAAAAGGAAGGAAAGCTAGAACAAGGGTTCCAGGTAACAGGGATGTTACTCAGAGGATGAAGGGGAATAGGGAGACTTGCAATTTCTTCAGCATAGCTTTGCACCTAGGTTTTCCTCCTCATCCATGCCCATAAAGGTGCCTTTATACCATCCTCAAGAGGTTAAAGAGGTTGAATTCCATTGATTATGGGATCAAGGAGGTTGGGAAACTAGCCCAACGGAAATCCTCGCCCAAAAATGTGGAATTATTTTATTTTTCATATCTTTTGAGGGCATCTGTAGATTTACACTAGCAAGGCGTAGATGTCTATGTGTTACACCAAGGTGACCCACAGATATAAGAAAAAACATTGTTTTTTAAGTGGATTTGCTGAGGAAACTTGGGATTTAAGCTTGCAAGTCGAGGACAAGGACTAAGCCATATCACAATGCAAATGGTGTGGAAAATTGTGGTATAACAATCGAAAACTATGGTGGGCTCGCACTCACATGACATAGGGTCGAATATGACCACTACCACTATAACCTCTAGGTGCACCGCACACTCCCAAAGAACGACACACGAGCTAGGAAAGGTTTGAACCAACGACGTTGCAACGAGTGCCTTAACAATACACTATATCGCCAACTAATCTACACCCCTGGGGGAATTCTTGGTGGTTTTTGAATGGCAAATCCATCCATCAATTTGTGCTATTTTCAAGCTTTCCCAATGATATTTTGAGAAAATAGGGCACTCCATATGAGGCCAAGCTAGGTGCTTCACATGTGGTATCTTTTGCATACTTAGGTAAGGATCAAACCACCTAAGTTAGGTACTTCCTTTAGGCTATTTCTGATATGATTTTGTGCATGTTTTCTCTTTTATAATCCTTGCATGGCTTGATATATCCTTAGTAAGGTTTTGTTTAAAACAACAAGAAACCAATAGATGAAGCCTCAAGTATAAAAAGAGGACCAAGAAAAGTACTAATTCATTGGTCTCTGAAGTCTCCATTCCTCTACTTTTCTTCCCATAATTGTCTTGTTCTTCTACCTTCATGTTAGAGTCTTTGAGCTACAATCAAGCTCCGGAACTAGTTGTATCACCCATATTTCTTCTATATAGTTTGTCTGAGTGATGTGAAAAGACAAGAGTTCCAAGGCTTGGCCTTTTGATCTTCTTAGATCCTCTTGAAAGCATGACACCAACCTGAATCCTTTAGACTTTCGTACTTTATCCATAGTTGATTAATGAATAAAGAAACAACCTATTTTGACAACTAATTCACGTATCTTGGTTGTGATTATTTTATCTAAGGTAGTTGACTTTGCTTTAAGTTTCTAGTCCAAATGTTTTTACTAGTATAATTTGCTTTCCTTACGAGTATTCTTCTCTCTTATACACTCCATGCCCATCAGATTATGGTACCATTCACTAAAATCAGTAGATATGATTAAACAAGTGTTCCATATTCATATGATTTGAGGGTCTAAATTAATTAAAAAACCAACACTAAAATATTAAATGAATTCAACTATCATTTCTAACTCCACTTTATCAATATTACAAGCTAAATTTATATTTCAATTAATCAACCAAAATAAACATAAATCTAAATTTGCATTTACATTTTAGCATTATCATCCTCATGAAATATTTTTTTTAAATTCTTCACTATAAATTAAAACATTTGTATTCCTTCTTATAAACATTGCACAAAGAGAGAAGACTAACAACAAGTCTATTTCACATTTGGTGAAGTTGGAGGAAGAAATAAAATCCACTCTTCATAACTTTCTGGGAGGACCGAGATTACCAGAGGAGGAAAGACATTTAAAAAATCTTGAGGAAGAAAGGAATAGGTTATTAAATGAAAAGAATAACTTTGGAGACAACGTAGTAGGTAAATATGGATCCAAAGTGGTGATCAAAACATGAATTTTTTTCACAATTTTTCCAATTATGGGAGGAATCGAAAGTTCATCTGGGAGACTAGAGATGAATCGGGGCTTCTACACAATGGACAGGAGAAATTAAAAGTTGAGGTGTGAAATACTTAAAAAAAAAAAATCAAAGCACAAGTTACTCCTTCAACAATTGACCAAGTTAAAGTGGCGGGTCTTTTCTCCAAATTGGTAACTAAAGCCGAAGTTGAAGCCCTATTTAGTCCATTAAACTTGGGGAAATTAAAAGAAGTTTTATCCAGATTCAAGGTTGATAAGAGTCCAGGGCATGATCATTAGATAGTTGAGTTTTTTATTCGGTTCTTCAATTTGGTTGGGGGAATCTCTTAGAAATGGTGGAAGAATCGAGATTGAAAGATATTATTTCAGGAGGCCTAAACTCAACTTTTTTAGCCTTAATCCCTAAAGTGAATAATCCTCTCTCCTTTGGGGATTTCAAACCTATCTCCTTGGGTAACCTGTGTTACAAAGTTATTTCAAATATAATAGCAAAATGGATAAATCCAATCATGTCCAGGTCACTTTCAGAGGAGAAGTTGGGGTTTTTGAAAGGTATACATATCCAAGACGCCATTGGAACGGTTCATGAATGCCTCCATAGCATTAAAAAAAAATTCAAATCCCTAGTTCTAAAATTGGATCTTCAGAAGGCCTATGATTGCATAAATTGGAACTTACTAAGGATAATACTAATTCAAGTTGGTTTGGGTATTAGGATGACCAATTGGATTATGAGTTGTGTTGTTTCCTTGTCCTTTGTTTTTTTACTAAATGGAGAGGCCACAGACTTGTTCAAAAGTGGAAGAGGATTACAGCAAGGGTGCCCTTTATCACCATTTCTATTTATATTGGTAATGGAAGGACTAAGCCTTTTATTAAAGGACAGCTAATGTGAAGGAAAGATGACCTGAGTCATAGTATCCATAACTATAAATATCCTCCACATTTTGTTCGTAGATGATGTAATAATTATGACAAAATCTACTATGAGTGAATGGTGGGAGATAGATAAGATCATTAAACTTTTCTTCTTGGCTTCGGGTCTTCAGGTAAACGGATCAAAAATTGTTATTCCTCAAGAAGGATTGTCAAAACTGGACTTATCTCCTTACAAATATATTTTTCCTTTTACTTGTTTCTATCTCTCAACTGGTTTTAAATACCTTCGTTATCACTTAAATACTAGGTCGAAACGAGTAGAAGACTCGAGTTGGATGTTGAAAAAAGTGAAGAAAAAGATAGGGCTTTGGTGCTATAGGTGGTTGTCACTGGGAGGGAGTTATACTTTATTAAAAAAATTCTTAGAAAGCCAACCTGTATACTGGATGTCCCTGGCAGCCATTCCCTTCATTGTTTTAAATAATCTGAGAAAAAATATGTTTAACTTTCTTTGGAAAGGAAATAGTGAGTCAAACCACTATCATCTTTGCAAGTGGGAACTTCTTACATTACCAAAAAAGTATGGTGATTGGGGTCTTCGAAATATTTTTGATTTTAATAGAGACTCGGCCACGAATTCACTCTAGTGAGTACTAATATGTGACGAATCTGGCATAAATTTTTAAAAGACAAGTACCTTCCTCACACTACTATTAAAAATTGGTTTAGATCCCCAAGCTTCCATTAGAAGGCGGCTTCAAGAATCTGGAGTGGTCTATTGAAATCAGTCCACTTGATCACTCATTGGTTGAGTTGGACTCCGGGCTCGGGTCAACTCATTGCACTTGGTAGAGACGGGATCTTAGGGATGGGAGATAATTCTTTCCTCTCCTCTAATCCTCTGTCAGAATTAAGAAAGTGAAATATAATTTCTCTCTCACAGGCTAGGAGGGTTATTGATCGACAACCCTCTTCATCTATTTGGATCAGCAGTATCGAGTTGGGTTTTTCAAGAGACATAGTAGCAGAATGGGACCAGTTTAGGCGGGCTCTTATTGATTATGGCGCCTACATACAAGATATAGAATATGAACTGATGTGGATTGGTGGAGATAATTCAGGATCTCTCACAGTTAAAAATAATTATTTGGATTTATTATCCACACAGGGTTTGTTGAGAATTAAAGGGTGGAGACAAGCAGTTTGGAAATGGGTCATACAACTAAAAATAAACTTTTTATCTCGCTGGCAACATAATTTTTTGTTTTAACTTGGGATAATCTTCAACTAAGAGGCTCAGAAGGACCTAGTCGATGCCATCTTTGTAAACAAGACACTGAAAATATCAATCACCTTTTCATTCAATGCTCATTTACCAAATCGGTCTAGGAGAGAGTGATTACTGATCAGAGATTTAAAAATTGTTGGAAAGGGAATACCCTGTTCGATTGTTTCAAGAACTAGGTAGAGGACAAGACTGTCCCATCTATGATTGTTGCCCACAATTGTTGGTTTATTTGGTTAGAGAGGAACAAAGCAATATCCGAGGAGACTACTCCCTCTATCCACTCAGTGATTTACAAGACTCTAGGTTTTCAAAAAAGGTTATTGCCATCTCATAAATGTAGCCCACCACGAGACATATTGATTCCTTAGCACATGAATACAACCATTGCTTAGTTCGATGGAGTTGCTCAGCTTGATGGAAATCAGTGTGGAGTTGGAGGCGTCTTAAAAACTCTAGACTTAATTGTATTTAGATGGGTTTATAATTGTGGAGGAGGCACAAACACAAGAGCAGAGCTATTGGGAGTATGGGCAACTCTCTTGTTGGTATCACATTTGTCTTTTCATAGAATTCAAGTTCTAGGTGATTCTAAAGTTGTTACTGATTGGCTATCCAACATAGGAAGACTCCAGGAAAGTGAAATTGAGGGCTAGAAATCCAGAATCAAGGATTTAATTAAACATTTTCAAGCCATCAGTTTTGAGCACATCTACAGGGAATTTAATATGGAAGCAGATCTTCTTTCTAAGCAGGCATTAAGGGAACCAGAAGGCAGAATCACATATTACCTATGGATCAATGGAACTGAAGGACCCAGGCGACATCTCAGCCTTTACTAGTCTTTAACCTTCTTCTGTGCTTTTCAATTTTTATCAAATATTTCATAGACAATTTACTGCTTATTTGATCGAGATTTTGTATTTTGAAGAATCTTGTCTAGAACCTTTTGGTCTTCTTTGTTATGGAAGTTGTTATTGTATAAGGAAAACTGTGTTTAGTTTCTTAGTAACTCCTTTTATCAAATGATCTCTTGTACCGATCATAGATATAGATTTTGAAGATGTAATTAAATTATATTTACTAATATAATTGAGCAATTTTTTTATTCTAAAACCACATCTTCTTGTTCTAGTTATTTAATTTTATATACATTATCTAAAAACTTTACCATGTAATCATGAAAAAATCCCAAATCTACTTAGTATCCCTATTTTGTATGTTAATTGAGATCTCGTGGGAATCATTCATCTCACATAGTCAATGCCTTTTATGTAAATAATTTAATAATTTGTCTTATTAAGTAAGATATGGCATTATTTAATTATACACATAATTATATAATTATTGAAGGGTGGACAAATATTTAATTGAGGTTAAGTCAATGGGTTGAAAAGTTCGTTAGCTAATTGTTCACGTTATTTTCACCATAAGCTAATTGTTCACGTTATTTTCACCTTGATGTCTTTTTCAATGAATCCATTTATCTAGAAAGTTAAGTAAGTAGTGAAACATTTTTTTTTATTTTTAAGGCTTTCATTTACATATTGATTTGTCTCATTTCATTGACTAATAGTGGGAAAGAATGAGCAAAAATAACTTTATTGAAATAAGTTTTTTATTTTACCATGTATTTCTCTATCATCCAACTGGAATTTATGAAAGAGATATAATAAAGAGAATCATCCACATTGCATATTTTTATATTTATGACATGTGATGTTTTGTTTTATTATATTAGTTAAGTAAATTAGTATAAATTTATTAAGTATTTAAAGAGATTAAAAAAATTAAAGATTATTATTTAATATATTGAAAAAAAGTTATTAATGTTTGGAGAAGTTATTAAGGTTCAAAATAATGATTTGATTAGTTGGTAAAGAAAAAGTGTTGGTATTCCCCTTGAAAGTTCAAATCCTCCCCACTACATGTTTATGGGTACACATTGATGTAGCCATGTTGTTAAATGT
>ML787659.1:418905-439302 GCA_009831015.1 Picea engelmannii | reverse complement strand
AACATGGAGTGTAAAAATGTAATTGGGATAATGAAGGGAGTGTACTTTTCGTAAAATTATATAATGGAAGGGACTTCCATGGATACTGTTCTAATATATCAAACAATTCCATCTTCGACGTCAATTAAAATTTAAAACCCTTTACTGTTTCAAAATTGAAATTCAACACTATGTTTCCAAAAATCTAGAACTGGGGTTTCACTTCAAGACTCCTCATTTGCATTTAGAAATTGCATTTCACAGTAATCATTTCATAATTTATTGCCGAATAAACATTCAACAGTAATAACACAGCTTGCGCGCAACAGAGTCGAGGACACACGACATCACAATAATCACCATAATCACAACCAACAGTCGAGGAATGGACAGACTATGGTCCACGATATTAACACTAGTACATTTTAAATCACTACAGGGTTCCATGAAGTGGCCACAAAGGGATACCTGTGTATAACATTATTTCAATTGAAACTTCAAATAACCATGCTTCCAAATTTCCCTTTCATTTTGGTTTGCCAGACTCATTCAATGCACATATAATTCATACACAGAGGTACACTTTGCATGTGGAATCAAACACACAACAAGTCGTATCCTTTAAACAAAATTTTTGCAATGCTTCCATCACCCCAGATATTTCCTTGTGACAGACTGTATTACAAAAACAAATGAGTGGGCTTAACATTCTTTCTAACTTCGCGCAATAAATAATCAACAAAACCCATGACCAAAAGAGCATGAACATGAAATTTATTAAATGTGGATTGGCCACCTCCACACTATTTTCCAAATACAGGGTTTGATATACAATTATCAACAGTGATGCGGTATAGGAGGATGAGCTAACCAATAGTTCGAGGGTTTGGCCACATAGGTTCCTTCAACAGTTTAACACCACCATAAATTCCCACATACGCATTTACAGAGCTTAATACAAGGGCATGGGCATGATAGCCATGAAAGCCACACAATTAAATGACAGGTAGAGTCTTAAAAAAAACACCCACATGTCGCGAGCAGTGATAACGTTTTTATCAGACAGAGAGGAATCAAAAAATAAAACTAGAGGCGAGACAGGCCCGAGAACTTCCCAAATAATATCCTTTTTCACAAGTAAAGCACAAAGCAGCTACAGATAGTAAGAGACACCCACATTGTTTTCAATGTGAATAGTTCACATACAAACGCCACAGAGACCAAACCTCACTAATTATCCATACACAGTCGAAAATCCCACATATCATAACTTTGGAAATACACAGACAACGAGCAAACTCAAGAGCCAACTGTTGACTTAATTAAAGAGCAGAGTGAAAAATTCATGGACGGAGCAACAAGAAACCCCATACCTGTGTGTAAAATTTTCCAAGGAGAATTGACCAAGTATGTATACCTCTTCCACAGCCAAACAAAGCGGAGTAACAACAACCAACAAAAGACCAAATGTGAAATGGCTAGGGTGGTGGGCTCGAGGTAGGTTAGAGCGACTTGCAATTACTGCACGTCGTATCTACATTTACATATTCATCCATAGCTAGTACGAGCAAGCTAACCATACAATGCACAACCCACTAACAATTAATTGCAAGTTTGATACACCACCATTTTCCTAAGTCTCAGACTTAACAAATGCACCAACTTTTGTTTAAAAATCCAATGTGACATATATCAAAAACTTGCTAGGGATACCATGTCTCAACCTTTAGACTTCAAACTCAAACAATGTGCGCAATCCTTGTAGCTTGAACTCACGGTAATCACCATATCACACATATAACTTGAAACATGGAGTTTAGATCCTTCATCAAACTAAATGCAACATAATAATACTTGTGAGAGCTATATAAAGACAACATCATTTCTCCTTTAATCACTTCGCCCATAACATCGTTTGATCAATTATTTTGACAGTGACTTAAAATCAAATAAACTGTAGAGCTCATCTCGCAACCAAGTCATAAGCACATAAAACATATGTGTTGTCTTTCTGTCGTATTTACACAAGGGATCCCACCTATTAGTATATTATTAAATATAACTAAATAATAAGGCGTTGCAACCATTTGTAGGCAGGTACCCTACGTTGCGCTTTCGGGCATCAACACCCCCTTTACCCACATATGTGAGTGAAGTAGGCATTCCCATTCATCTGGTTCTTCTAGTTTGCTTGGCTGGAATTTGGTGGTAGCGACACTAGCATTGGGTTCACCATCGATAATTTGCTTCCCTCCTTCTGGATTTGATTTGGAGTCAAAATTTGCCTCTAACTCGGAAGCTTTCAACTCGGCCACCGGTGACTTCTTTGAGCGACATTCTTCGGTGTTGTGCAAAGGGATTTTATGGTATTCACACCACTTTCTCGTGTCCTTCTTTGAATTCTCATTACCCTTCTTGGGTTGTGGCTTGGACTAGTTGTCCTAAGAGTGGCCATATTTGTTATATCCCTTATTTTGTGGGTTGGGGTTGCCTTTGCCCTGCTTCAGCTGTGAGGAGTTTGTAGATCCAAACTCTCACCTATTCTGCTTAAATTCCTGCTCGATCTTGACATCACATCTATAAGCCACACCTAATGATGTGATGTCCAAAAACTCCATTTTTGTTTGAATGTATCTATGAAGGTAGTCACGGTATTTGAGTACCAGATGTCGTTCAGAGTCTTTGATACCCAATTTGGTGCGCAGGGTATGGAAAATATTGGTGAAATATGGTACTGTCTGGTCCCTTTTATGACGCAGTGTGGTCCATCTTATGTATTGGTCCTCATAGCTTCTAACATGGTAGTATTGTTCTTTAATGGCATCCTTAAAGGAATCCCATGTGGGGATGACTGCAAATATTACAAATTCCTCTATGGCCCTTTGATCAGAGTAAGTATCCCACCAATCTTCAACAAAGGGGATGACCTTGAGGAGTGCAAAAGTAATCTTTTCCCTATCAGAAAAATTGTGGATCGAAAAATACCCTTCGAGCAGATTCAACCATTTATCTACAACATCTGCATCTATGAGTCCTTCAAATAATGGAATATCAAAATTTACTTGTACCTTGAAGGGGGTTGCATGGTCGCTTGATGAAGATGTGTCTCATGTGGGTAGTCGCCTAAGGATCTGTGCAAAGTTGTTCATCATTTTGCTCCTTTGTCGCACAAGGGATTCCTTGAGCAATAGTTTAAAAGGACCTCCTGCTCCATCATCTTTCTTCTCATCCCCCATGAGTTGTTGTCGGGCTCAGCATGACTGATCTTGCAAAGGCTTGAATGGTTTGAGTCCTAACTTCTTGTACCCAGATCTTGTCGGGGACATGCACGAAGAAAAATAAATGAAGAGCAAACCGCTCTGATACCACTGATCCAGATTTATGAGCAGAATGAAATGAATAATATATTGGATACAATAACACAGAGATATAGAGAACAACAACAAATATCCAATGAACAATAACTTCTATTGAATAAATAAATTAGGCTGAAACTTCAAAACTGCAGAACTTAAAACAACTTGCTCTAATTGTGGTAGCTATCTCTAAGAAGAGATGTGGCTACTACGTGCATCTATTTAAGCATAATGATTACAATGAGGCTCCAGAGCCCTTTTTAACATTACTCATGAATGCCAAAACCCTAGACATCCAAAACCCTAACCCTAGGAGATGAAACACCAAAAGTTATGTGGGCCTCGATGGGTAAGTTGGCACCTCAACTTCTTGGGGTCGTAACTTTTGCATACGACCTCCGTTTTATGCATGTGATAAGCCATTGGAAAGGTATTTTCGAGAAATACACATTATTCCATTAGACTTTGACTATGTTAATAATTTGACCATTGCAAGCCAAAAAAACAATGTTTAGGGCCCCAAAATGGCCCTGCAAGTACATAAAGATGTACTGACATAAAAACTTCCAAAATAAGCTAGTTGGAATAGGTGGGTGGCCACCAATATCCACCTGGATGTTGTGTAGGGATTCAGGATAGCCCCGAAAGTGAAAAACCCACAATTACAAAGAAATTTCATCATTATAGAGAAATGTGTTGAACTAAAAGCTATCATTTAGTGTGCATTTTGACTTGGCGAGCCCTAAAAATGTTGTTTAGGGCCTCGAAACGGCCCTAGAAGTTTAGGACTCGAAAATATAGGAAATAACTGCCAATGATGAAAGCTACATGTGATCCAGTTGGAATAGGTGGATGAACACCGATATCCATCTGTATCAATCCTCTCTCCTTAGGAAGCAATGGTCTCCATTGCGTTGAGTTCCCGACGGAGATGGGAAAGCGTTTGTTGAATATGAATCTTGGTGAACCACTTGCCTTGTTGGAGATGTTCTGTTGCTTGGATTGTGGAAGGCTGTCGTAGATTTGATGTTGGAGGGGTTGGACCATTTTAACCAGTCTGACTATATGAGACAACTATGTGCAGAAGGAATCTTTGGGTTTTGCTTTAATTTTGTCGACCTAATTTTGCTAGATAGAGGGGGCTTGAATCGAGGATGTAGTGGTCATAATGTCCTTCTATTCACTTCCTTCTCGAATTGGGAAGAACCTAAAATTTGTCGTACGAGAGACAAATTTCTTGCATTGTTGTGTCGAAACAATAGTTGAAACTACCTCTGGTATCCTGTAGAGTTGAGCCCCCAGAGTAACAATGGCACTACGAGATCGAGACTCATAAGCAGCATGGCGCTTCCACATATATGGCTGGTCCAAAAGAACATCACAGACATCCAATGAGGAAACATCACACAATACATCATCCTTGAAGGGTTTGATGTCGTAGAACAAGCAATAGTGTTGGCTGACACAGAGATCTCGTCCCTGGCGAAGCCACCCGATGTTGTATGGTCGTGGGTGTGGTGTTGTTGGCAATCCCAATTGTTTGACTACCTTTGCTAAGATGAGGTTCTTTTGGCTTTCACTATCAATAATGAATTGCAATGAGATCCCCTTCACCCACATTTGTGAATGGAAGAGGTGCTCCCCCTCTTTAGTATCTACTGGTGTTTCTGGTTGGATTGTTGTGGTTGCGACTGTGGCAGTGGGGTCTACGTCGAAGATATGTCTCCTTCCATTATTTTCTGAATCATATTATGAATCTGGGTTCAACTCTTTGTCCTTGATCTCGGCCACCAATGACTGTTTTGTGCGACATTCATTGGTGTTGTGCCAAGGGATTTTATGGAAATCGTACCACTTTCCAATGTCATTCTTTGTCTTTCCCTTACCCTTGTTTTCCTATGTCTTGAACTGTTTTTCAGGAGGTTGCTTGTTAGGGTCATATTTATCATACTTTGGCTCTTGCGGATTTGCAGACCTAAACTCCCATTTTTTTATGCTTAAATTTCTTCTCGATTTTGACAACATATCATTAAGCAGCTCCTAGCGATGAGATGTACAGAAATTCCATTTCGGTTTGGATGTACATGTGTAGAGCCCCACGGTATTTCATAACCAAATGCCACTCAGAATCTTTGATACCCAGCTTGGTGCACAAGGTATGGAAGGTATTGGTGAACTTCGACACTGCTTGGCCCCTCTCTTGACACARCGTGGTCCATCTCATGTATTGGTCTTCATAATTTCCAACAGGGTAATATTGTTCCTTTATGACATCTATGAAAGATTCCCTAGTGGGTTTGGCCTCGAACATTCCAGAATCCTCTGTGGAAATTTGCTTRCAGTAAGTTTCCCACCAATGTTTGACATGGGGGAGAGCCTTAAGKAGCGYGAAGGTGATATTTTCCCTATTGGAAAAATTGTGCATAGAGAAATAACCTTCTAGCTTATTTAACCACTTTTCAAGGGCATCTGCATCTATCTAACCTTCAAATACAGGAATATCAAGATTAATTTGTACCTTGAAAGGAGCGGTGCCTCCAAAGTGGTTGCTTGATGAAGACGCATCTGCTGTTTTAGGCAGGTGTTGAAGTATTTGGGAAAAATTCCGCATCATTTTGTCCCTTTGTTGCGTGAGAGCTTGCTCTAGCAACAGATTAATAAAATTTGATGCTCTGTCGTTTTTATTTTCTTCCACCATGGAGGGTTTCTTGGGCGTGTGAGAACGATTGTTCTCAAGAGAGACAAGCTCGAGACCCAACTCTCTATACTCATACCTCGTCGGGGACATGCACTGAAAAACAACCAGAGCATCCTACTCTAATACCACTGATTCAGATTATTTTGAGCACGAAATGAGAGTGGAGATATAATAAAGAAATATACCGATATATTGCAAGAGATCCAATAATATAACACACATATATAACAAGAGGCATAGATATATAATAATACACAATTTCTATTAATGAGAGAAATATACAGAACTATAAAATTACAGAGTGAAAGACTCGCTAGAATGGTGGCAGCTTATCTCTGAGAAGAGATGTGATGGCTACGCTCATTCGCAAGAAGATGATTACAATGAGCCTCGAAAGGCCTTTTTAACATAAATGGAAAAACCCTAAACATCCAAAAAACCTATCCCTTGGAAGATGAAAAGCCAAAAGGTTTGCGATCCCAATGTGGAGATGAAGCGCCAAAAGTCACATGGGCCCTGATGGGGTAAGTTGGTACAACATCTTTCCGGGGTCATAAATTTTGTATGCGATCTTCGTTTTAGACGCACGATAGCCCATTGGAAAGGTTTATCTTAGGAATACACATTATGTCGTCAAATTGTAACTCAGTCTACAGTTTGACTATGGCGAGCCCTAAAAACGTTATTTAGGGCCTCAAAACGGACCCAAAAGTTTAGGACTCAAAAATCTAGGAAATAACTGCCAATGATGAAAGCTGCATGTGAGCCAGTTGGAATAGGTGGTCGGCCACCGATATCCATCTGGATCAGTACAAGTGCCAGAAATTTAGGGGTAAATTAAGGAAGGTTCATGTATGCTAAAGAGTGCTAGTAGATGCATAAAGCAAGCATCGCGTGAAGAAATGCTTTGGAAGGATGTAATCAGACTTCAAGGAAGGGTATTCCATAAATTAAAAAAGGCACCATGAGGGAAATTCCAACATAATTGGATTGTATTGTAGCACTCAAGGAAGGATGATGGAAATATAAGAGAATTGTTGATGCATATAGAGAATGTCGAGTGCATCTCAAGGGTACTAAGTGCATTCCCAAAGTAGAATGGGATGACAAGTCAAAAGGATTCAAGAAGGGAGGTGATTTTTTGAAAGGAAATCATTGAGAAACCCGTGAAGAAGAAAATATTTTTATGCTTGACAATGTTTTCCAGAGAGATGGAATCTGAAAAGAAACCACGTAAATCAGAAGGGAATTAATTGTGATCTCATGAAATGTTGGAAGTATTAAATGGGGTTGCAATTGGTTGTAAATTAAAGTTGACTTCTCCAAGGTGGTCTCTATGAATCCAAAAATAGAAGAGGACATATATGTAGAATTATAGTATGCTATAAAATTGACTGTGGAAGTCAAGTTTGAGGTCAATTGGATAAGGAAGGAGAAGAGAATGGTGCAAGCACTCCAAGTGCTGAAGTGTTCAGACGGGGCGAAACTAACTCAGTTTGGTCTAGAAAAGTAAATAGATGTTGAAGATACAAATTCAATGAGATAACATGGTTGCAAATGTAAATTGGTCATGTATGATTTGGCTAAAAGTGGCCAAGGAAGCAATAAATCATGCTCAATGATTTTAGTGAGAGCATAAAAAGATAAAGGAATCCATTGGAAATTTGAAGACAACTATGGATAGAAAAAGGAGTTGTAAATTATAAAGAAGTTGATGCAATTGTTGTAGCAACAATTATGATATGGCTCATTGGACAACCATATATAGCACAAGAAGCTGAAATGCATATGCATTCATGGGAACGTTAGGGATGCATTCTTAGTGCATATAGATATGCATTAGTGCATGTGAAAATGTTTGAGAGTGCATATAACACGTTGCAGACTAAGAATATTCTATTGTTATGTATATATAATGAGGTTATGACAGTTGAACATTGTTAATCATGATTTTTGTGCCCAAGAAAAAGAGAGTTTATTGCATGGCTACAAGTGTTGTTGTTGATGCTACTGCTAATAGTCATCCATATGAAGAAGATATCAAAAGGGTAAAATGTTGATAAGAGGTTGGTGTAGGAAGCCGATGAGACTATACATATACCAAGTAATCGAGTAGAATCAAATAAATTGAAAGACAACTATGAAGGTATGAATTTGATGCACTTATGTTGCATAATTGTTGAAGGGAATTTAGGTAAGAATTCCCTCAACCAGAATTGAACATTTGAAGTGATATTATTGTGTGTGATTGAATGCATTTAAAGGAAGGATATACCACTGGGCATGGTAAAGGATAAAGGCCTAGAACAATTATAAAATATGTTTATCTTTTGAATGCGTTCATATGCCATAATAGCATGTCAAGATTTTGTTGGTTATGAGTTAACAACCAAAGAAAATAAAAGGGGTATAATCATGTTATAGGAATGAATGTCAGTAAATCTAGCCATGTGGGAGGTCATGACATGGTTGGATATGGAGATGCTATGGTGCCACACAAGTATCCTATGGTCTTCCTACTTATAATTGATGTTTGGACTGCAACCTTTTTACCAACATTGTAGAGCACCAAAGAATTAAATTCTTGGTGTAGTGTTTGGGTTGAAAAGGAAGGCATTCAAATGGTCAAATAGATCATGGGAAGTATATGGATGATGTGTCGAGGCATTGGCCAAACCTTCCAATTCATCATGGTGGGATGCATGACTTAGATAAAATGGTATTCTAAAATCAATGCAAGGGTGCATTGAATAGGTATGCATGAATAAGTCATAAAAGTGTGAAAGTGATGAATATGAACACATGCATGTTGAGATAAATATATTCTCAAATGCATTATCGAATGCATTTTGGTGAATGCATCCATATATTATATTTCATATAAATGATTATGCTAGCAACTGAAATGATGTGATTATTACCAACTCATGAAGTTGAGAACATTTTAGAAACTATTAGATATTCCAATGAAAGAGTTGCAGGTTAATGTAGTCACACGAGGATGGACTACATGAAAGCTTTGTCAGGGGAACAGAGTAATGAAGATAATGATGACTAGAAGAAGGAAGAGTTTGGTTGCTAATAATTCATGTGTGGGGAATGATAATTTCATTCCAGTTAATAGATGGATTGATAGAAGTGATTGAATTGTTAAGTGTAAACAATTCTCAGATCACTTTGTGATTTTTTTGTAATTGTTGCAATGAAAATATATTGTACATGAGATACTGACAAATTTGTTTGGTTGAATGAAAGGTTGAGAGTATTGTAGGTAAAAGTGGTCTCAAGTATGGAACTAATGAAATCCCATAAGAAAGACTGATGCTTGTTGTTGCAAACAACCAAGCAATTATGAGATGGAATCTCATACTTGGGGAAAATTTGAATTTCCTTATGAAAATAATTTGAATTTATAAGTGGAATTGTTATGATGTTATCTCATGATGATTTTATATGTGTGATGCAGATGAGATGATGGCTATTGAAGTTGAAAAGCTCAAGAATATAGGAATAAACGCCATTGTTAGGACACCATAACCCTGTGATTGCCATATAGTGCAGACCATTAGTGAAGGTCTAGTGATGAGTTGGTGCTCTCCTTGTGTGTGAAAGCCTTGGCAAGATGGATCATCGAAGGACTGTGTAGCAGAGAAGGGATACTTGAGCCTGGAAGGGTGAGTGAAAGAAGGAAGAGGAAATTCAAGAATGCATATGGCATGGTGTCTAGAATCACAAGGGTGTGTCAAAAAGAACAATGAGCTAAATTCTTGCTTGAGGCAACTCTGTGAGGTAGAGAAAAAACCTTATAGCTGAAGAATGAAGACATGAAGAAGACACTTGGAGAGAAGAGCACCAAAAGGAAACACACTTCAATTACAAAGGCATGGAGGGAGTGAGGTCCAGTAGACTTGTTACAGTTTTCAAGATGCTACATGAGGAGAATGAGGATGTCATGCAAGAAGAATACTTGAATTTTTTTGGGGGAGCTTCTTGAAGAATTTATGTTTGTATATGTGTATATAATGCATCGAGAACAATGCATAAATAAGGGGGAGGGGAAAGTAATACCCCCAGGCCAAACCCCAAGTTGTAATTGTACATATTTTTTATAGGTTGGTGAGCCATGATGTTTTGGGTTAGAGTGCCTTTGTATATATGTTTTGGGCCAAAATGCTTATGTGATTATTAGGCTAGAGAGCCTATATGTTGAAAGGCCTATGGACCAACATTGTAAAATGTAATCACTCAGATGTATTAAGAAAATGCATCACTATTGTCGACCAAGTTAGTCGAAAGAGTATGGGGGGCTAGGAGTCCATAAGAGGGAAAGGGGGCTAGGACTTGAGAGGAAAAGGGGCTAAGTCAAGGGGGCTTAAGCCATGAATTAAATAATATTATTCCTAAGTCCTAATTCTTATGATATGTTTTTACCCTAAGTTCTAAAGGGATGGGAACGAATCACCAAGTGGAGTCAAAGGTAGTTCCTAGAATGACAAGTGTTGAGATAGGAACATGCATACGTAATGTTGGGAATTTAGTGTAATTCTCATTCTTTCCAATCATTCACTCATTGGTGGTTGGGGCTAAAGAAGCATGTTGTCAAACCTGTGTAGCATTCTCTTTGGGTGGAGAATTGTTGGGAATAATTTTCCTTGTGTATTGGCCTAGTGGGTGTTGTAACCCTTGGAGCAGCCTTATGTTCCAAGGGCCATAGATCTCTAAGACTTCCTGGCCGGTCTATTGCTAAATCCATAGAAGGGAAGTGGGATAGCCAAAGGATTGTTGACTAGAGAAGGGGTACACTTCTTCGGGTGGAACATTATGTGGGGAATGAGAGATTGTGGGTAGGAACTATTGTTGGAGTTGGCACCTAGGCTTTTCCTTATTTGCGTTGTTTGCCAGACCTTAGTTTGGCTTAGATAGCCTTTGCCCTAGTGGATTCATAGCCTCAACTAGAGGGTGACTTTCTATTGAGAGTGAATGAACAATAGAGTCTATGGTTGGGAGGAACGTCTAAGATCTGCAGCTAGTTGGTGATTTTAATTAAAAGATAAGTGTATTTTATATGTTATGATGTTTCTGTGTGGTTATTTAAATTAACTTTGTTGTGTTTTAATTGTACATATTTATGCATGGATTGTATGATGTTAGAATTGCACATTCGTTGCATATGTGGGGCATGGTAATTAATAAATGGTATTAGAGAATTTTTTTATGTAGCATGGCCCAACTTGGAGGCTAGGGAGGTTACAACTTCTTAGTCAAACCACCAAGTGATATCCAAATGTTGGGTCTATACCTAAGTTGCAAGAAATGCCTAGTTTGGTCACATCCCAATAATCGAAATTTCTAAAATCTCTGAAACAGGTACAAAATGCCATCAGCTATACTGTATGGTGTTTCCAAATTTGGAAACATTGTACGGTATAATCAATGTCGTTTCGAAATTTGGAAACACCGTACGGTGTGATCGACAATGTTTCCAAGGTGTTTTGGCTATTTCCTGGAAATGCCATACAATATGATCGATGATGTTTCCAAGGTGTTTTAACCATTTTCGGTGACATTTTGAGAACTTTTTTGAAAGTTTCCGAGCTCATTCAACTGTCCATGAGGGGTGTGGGACCCATAGAAAATTTTTGTTTTTTCCATGCTAATGACCCTGTTACCCCTAATATTGACATGAGTGGTAAATTATGTTTCTCCTCTCATGGCATATTTTCAAGGGTAACTTGCAGGGATGGCAATGGACTATAGATGCTAACCTTTTCATTTTTTACTTGAGGATAATACTACTTGATTGGGCATATTGATATTCCTTGATGTTGATTTGGTTGATTCCCTTGGTTGGTGTTGGATTCTCCTTAATTCCTAGATGGTGATAATGCTCCTCAGTGTTAAATATTCATATTTCATGATTAGCTCACTTGATGATCATGCTAGTATTTTATGGCTCCTTGCATAATAGTACGAAGTTGTGACATTATATGGCTCTTCTAGAGGAGTGCTCTTGGACTTCAGATGTCTATTGCACTATTATGATGATATTTAATGAGATAGATAACTTACCTTGTGGAATGCTCATCTCATTGACCATGCTTCAGAGCACCTTAGGGTTTGTGGTGATGTATTGACATGGAGTTTTGTATAGGAGCACTCTAATATTTTTCATGTCTATTGTATTCTCATGATGATGTTTAGCAAGTTATACCCGCCTTTTTCTAGAGCGCTCTCCTCTTTGTCATACTTTGGAGCACCTTAGGGGGCTGGCTAGGGTTTGATAGTGGCATGATGAGATATGAACTTATGATGGATCACCCTAGAATTTGAGGTGCCTATTGGACTTCTACAACAATATTTGATCAAACAAAAACCTGATATAGTAGAGCGCTCACCTCTTCGCACATTTCTCAACAACCTAGGGCTTCAAGGTTGATTTTGGCATTGTTGGTGGATCACACCTCTTGGACAAATTGCCTTGGGATTTTTTGTGTCTATTAGTTTCATATGGCCATACTTGATGGGATATACACTTGATCCTAGAGATCACTCCCATTTTTCATGGATTTCCATCACTTGGTATAGTATATAGGGATTTTCAACTATTTGATGATGATGGATGACATGAATCTTATTGACAAGGGTTCCTTAGAGTTTTATGTGTCTATCGAGGTCTCGTGGAGGTATTCTACATGATAGACACTTTATCTATGAAGCACTCGACTTCCTCATGACTTTTCATTCATCTAGGGTTTGATAGGAGGGACCAACCCACTCCTTGTTGCACATAATGGATCCATCACTTGATCACTTGATTCTTGATTCTATTTTCATGTCTAGGTTGCACTTTACACCTCATTTTCATGGAACACTTCTTTTCTTGCACACATGTGGAGGAATTTCTCATGGACCTAGACTATTGATGTTGGTTGTTGCATGCATGTGGAGGTTGATGAGATTTCATGACTTGACACTTGATCTATGGTGTTTATTGTATGCTAGTCAACCTCTTGTCTTGAGATCCACTACACCTACCTTGATCTATGGATGATTTGGAGCTACACGTACCACTTGGAGGATTTTATTTGCATATATATTGAGGTTGGTTACACCTTGGAGCTTGGGCTTGATGATTCGACACATCTGACTTGAGCGCTCCACCTATTGATGCATCTATATACTTAAAAAGGTCATGTTGCACATATTCCTATGGAATTTGTTGAGGGTGCCCACATATTTTGAGGATTTCCACCTTAGGATGGTGATAACACGTGCCACATGGTCACCTATTTGCACATCTAATCATGGATTGAATTGTCCACGTGATGATGCCATTATTGGACATATTTCATGACTATTGAACATGTGGATGGACTTCTAGGAGCATGCATTTAAAGATAAGCATTCTCTTTTTATTTTTAGAGCATGTACTTGGTCTACCTCTCAAACAAAGGAGGCGCCCAATTACTTGGCTCTATTTTTGGAAGGTTGTTGTAACTAACTCCTTCTTTATTCATTGTTGACTTGTCTATTGGAGTTATTTACATGGGAATAATATTTTATTTGAGGAAGTTGAGGATCTCAACAAAATTCTTGCTACTTTTAGTAAGCATGGAACATTGCCTAGCCCGACTGAGGTCCATTACGAGCGAAAAACTCATAAAAATTAAAATTTACTGCTAACTAATTTTCTATAACTTACCAACTACAAATTACACACACATATTTAACCATTGACTAATACCATTAATTAATTTCATCTATGGCATGCTAAAATCACACACGAATGTAGCTAATAACTCATTACAACAACATTTAAATCAATCTTATACATAGAGTGAATGCACAACGATTAAAACTCATAGAGCAACATATTAACAAGATAAAACAATTATCTTTTAAAATAGTTGTGCAACCATCTGCTTAGGACGGACGTTCCACCCAACCATAGAATTGTTGTTCCAAATCTCAACATCAAGTCGCCCCCAAGTTGAGGCTAGTAATCCACAAAATAGGCTGGTCTCTCAGTATCCACTCACAACTCATAAATCCCCCAACCCATTGGTATTCTCCTACAACTATCCTGATTTTCCACCAAATCTCTTCCTCTCTACTTTCCCAACCCAAGGAATGTACCCATTTAGATCTGAGTCCCTCGGGCATCTCAATCCTTTATCAGGGTCTCTTTGGCACAGGTAACCAAGAATCTCTCTGTTGGGAACTCAAGGGAACTCACTACTAGGAAAACTACCACCAAACAACAACAAACACTTGTTGTTATAGTGTAACTCACACAAGAGTTCACTCTTCAGGATTGATAACCTAACTCTTTAGTCTTCAGCTCCAAAACACTCCAACATGCTCCATAATTCACCCTCCATGACTGCTCTAGCTCCAAGGTCTGTTTTTTTGCTCTCTACTTTATGTTCATGCCAAAAACTTGATTCTAAAAACTATTGTAATAGCCCATACAAATTTTCTCTCCTTTGGTTTGTTTTCTTGACTCACACACTTCCCCACGCTAATTGAACTCAACCCCCATGCTCCCAATAACTATGGGATTTGACTTCTCACATCCACCCTCTTACATGTATTCAATGATTGGCTTTGGGAACACTCAATCAAGGAATATAGTTTAATACATAATGATAATAAAATTAAAGAATGTGGGTTGAATTAATAGACATGATTCATCCCCCCTTAGACCCCTCTCTTATACATTCTCCTAGAGCCTCCCCTCTCTTGTGGATTAATTCATCCCCCATCTTTGTCCATATCCCTCGACAGTTGGCATCACATTTTATTATTGAAATTCAGAAATACAATTTTCATATACATCGCTTGGTCGTAGCCACACATTGTATCTACATTAAGAATTAATTAAAATGGGGATTATGGTGGGGATGTTACATTCCCCATCCCCTACAATTGTGTGTTGTCCTCGGTGCACACTATGTCGGTATACATATACAAATTTACATCACATTATTTAAAAAAATAAGGTTATGCAATTGTACAACTCTAGTTGCAATTCCAACCAAAATCTCTTGTTCCTCTCAACTCGTTGACCCAAGGAATGCACCATTCACTTATCAGGGCTAACCCAAGGAATGTGCAATTATTTTAGCATGCCCGCCAGTGCAGGCTGGCTAGGACTTTGAGATGTGGTTCTAAAACTCTAGCTGCTCAAAATGGAGTCTTACATTTTTATATTCTATTTTCTTCAAAATTGACCAAAATTTGTGTGTATTCCTCCCCATGTTTTCTTCGTGCTCCCATGTAGCATCTTCAGGACTGTAGCAAGTCCATTGAACATTTACCAGCCCTATGGCCTTTTTCTTGAGCACTTTGACTTTCTGGTCCAGGATGTGTATTGGTTCCACCCATAAATTGATCTAGATGGATATCGGTGGCTACCCACCTATTCTAACTGGCTCACATGCAATTTTCATCATTGGTAGTTATTTTCTAGATTTTCGAGTCCTAAACTTCTGGGGCCGTTTTGAGTCCCTAAACAACATTTTTGGGTCTCACCACATTCACACTATAGAGGAAGTAAAAGTGTGATGACATAATGTGTAGTCCTCAAATAGACCTTTCCAACGAGATATCGTGCACCTAAAATGGAGATCGTGTGCAAAAGTTACGACCTGTGGAAGTTGTTGTACCAACTTACCCCATCGGGGCCCACATGACTTTTGGTGCTTCATCTCCACATTGGGGATGCAAACCTTTTGGCTTTTCATCTTTCAGGGGCTAGGTTTTAGGATGTCTAGGGTTTTTCCATTTATGTTAAAAAGGTATTTCAAGCCTCATTGTACTCATCTTCTTGCGAATGAGCATAGCCGTCACATCTCTTCTCAGAGATCAACTACCACCATTCTAGTGAGTATTTCACTCTATAATTTTATAGTTCCGTACATTTCATTGAATAATAGAAATTGTGTATCACTATATATTTGTGCCT
Organism: Picea engelmannii; assembly: GCA_009831015.1. Classification (NCBI taxonomy): domain Eukaryota; kingdom Viridiplantae; phylum Streptophyta; class Pinopsida; order Pinales; family Pinaceae; genus Picea; species Picea engelmannii. Next base: position 423,302 of record ML787659.1, on the reverse strand, counting down.
CTTGTTATATATCTGATATATATTTGTTATATTATTGGCTCTCGTGCAATATCTCTGTATACTTCTTTGTTATATCTTCGTTCTCGTTTCATGCTCAAAATAATCCAAATCAGTGGTATCAGAGCAGGCTGTTATTGGTCGTTTTCAGTGCATGTCCCCAACGAGGTCTAAGTATAGAAAGTTGGCTCTCAACCTTGTCTCTCTTGAGGAAAATCGCTCTCGCATGCCCAAGAAACCCTCCATGGTGGAAGAAAAGAGAGACGACAGAGTAGAAGATTTTATTAATTTGTTGTTGGAGCAAGCTCTCACGCGAAAGAGGGACGAAATGATGGATAATTTTTCCCAAATCCTTCAACACCTACCGATAAAAACAGATGTGTCTTCGTCAAGCAACCACTTTGGAAGCATCGCTCCTTTCAAGATACAAGTTAATTTTGATATTCATGTATTTGAAGGTCAGATAGATGCAGATGCTCTGGAAAAATGGTTAAACCTGCTAGAAGGTTATTTCTCTGTGCATAATTTTTCGTAGATGTCGTCAAGGAACAATATTACCCTGTTGAAAACTATGAAGACCAGTACATGACGTGAACCACGCTGCATCAAGAGAGGGGCCAAGGAGTGCTAGAGTTCACCAATACCTTCCATACCTTGCGCACTAAGGTGGGTATTAAAGATTCAGAGCGACATTTTCTTCTGAAATACCGTGGGGCTCTACATAGGTACATCCAAACTGAAATGGTGTTTCTGGACATCTCATCGTTGGGAGTTTCTTATCGATATGCTGTCAAAATCGAGCATAAATTTAAGCACCAGAAAAAATGAGAGTTTGGTCTGCAAATCCGCAACAACCAAAGTATGATAAATACGACCCTAACAAACAACCTCCTGAAAACCAGACCAAGCCACAAGAAGAGAAGATTAAGGGAAAGACAAAGAATGACACTGGAAAGTGGTGTGATGTCCATAGAATCCCTTGAAACAAAACTGATGAATGTCACTCAAAACAATCGTCGGTAGCCGTGATCAAAGAAAAAGAGTCGAACCTGGATTCAGAATCTAATTCAAAAAATAATGGAAGGAGACAGATTATTGACACATACCCCACTGCCACCATCACAACCACAATAATCCAACCAGAAGCACTAACAGATCCTATAGAGGGGGAGTGCCTCTTCCATTCACAGATGTGGGTGAAGGGAATGTTGTTGCATTTCATTGTTGATAGTGGAAGCCAAAAGAACCTCATTTCAACAGAGGTTGTCAAACATTTGGAATTGCCAACAACACCACACCCGCAACCATACAACATTGTGTGGCTTCGCTAGGGATGAGATCTTCGTGTCAGCCAACAGTGTCGCCTATCCTATGACATTAAGCCCTTCAAGGATGAGGTATTGTGTGATGTTTCCCTATTGGATGTATGTGATGTTCTTTTGGGCCAGCCATATATATGGAAGCACCATGTTGTTTATGAGTCTCCACCCCATAGTGCCATTGTTACTCTGGGGCATCATCTCTATAGGATACCAGAGGTAGTTCTGACTACTGTGTCAAAAAAATAGTGCATCAAAGTTGTCTCTCATATGACAAAGTTTAGCTTCTTTGCGATTCGGGCAGGAAGTGAACAGAAGGACACTGTGGCCACTACGGCCTCGGTTCAAGCCTCCTCTATCGAGTATAAGCAGATTGACATGATTGAAGCAAAGCACAAAGATTCCTTCTACACATAGTAATCTCATGTAGTCACGCTAGTTAAAAGGTCCAACCCCTCCAACATCAAGTTTGTGACAACCTTCCACAAGCCCAGCAGCGCAATGTCTCCAACGAGACAAGCAGTTCACCAAGGTTCAGATTCAACAAACGCTTTCCAATCTCCCACGAGAATTCAATGTAATGGAGACCATTGCTTCCTAAGGAGGGATGATTGATCTAGATGGATATCGGTGGCTGCCCACCTATTCCAATTGGATCACGTGCAGTTTTCATCATGGGCAGTTATTTCCTATATTTTTGAGTAATAAACTCTCGGGGTTGTTTTGAGGCCTTAAACAACGTTTTTGGGGCTCACCACAATCATACTATAGACAAAGTTAGACTGCGACGGCATAATGTGTAGTCCTTGGATAGAACTTTCCAACGGGATATTGTGCACCTAAAATGGAGATTGTGTGCAAAAGTTGCGACCATGGGAAGTTGTTGTACCAACTTACCCCATCAGAGCTCACATGACTTTTGGCGCTTCATCTCCACATTGGGGCCGCAAACCTTTTGGATTTTCATCTTTCGGGGGCTAGGTTTTTGGATGTCTAGGGTTTTTCCGTTTATCTTAAAAAGGCCTTTCCAGCCTCACTGTACTCATCTTCTTGCAAATGAGTGTAGTTGTCACATCTCTTCTCAGAGATCAGCTACCACCATTCTAACGAGTATTTCACTCTGTAATTTTACAGTTCTATACATTTCACTCATTAATAGATATGGTGTATCATGGTATATTTGTGCCTCTTGTTATATATCCGATATATCTTTGTTATATTATTGGCTCTTGTGCAATATCTCTGTATACATATTTGTTATATCTCCGCTCTCATTTCGTGCTCAAAATAATCCGGATCAGAAATCCCCTTCGTATTCCACCTGGATCACAGTCCAATCAATTATGTGGTTAGGGTCAAGAACATATTTCTTTAATAATAATAGATGGAATACATTATGGACTCTCATGGATGCAGGCAACACTAGCATGTATGCAACTGACCCTGTCTTTTCTAAGATTTCAAAAGGTCCACAATATCTCGATGCCAACTTTGGGTAGCTTCCTAATATTAACAAACTTCTCTTTTCCTTCACTTTTAGAAACACATGTTTGCCCACTTTAAAATCTATGAAAACTTTGTTCTTGTCTACATAACGTTTATGCCTATCTCAGGTAGCCTTTAAATTATGCTTAATCTTTGTCATCTTCTCTTCCATTTCCTTCAACAAATCTGGCCGAATAATTGCTCTATCAGCTTGATTATCCCAACTCACTAGTGTGCTACATTTCTTTCCATACAATGCTTCAAATGGGCTCATTTTTAATGAGGTTAGATACCCATTATTGTAAGCAAATTCAAAGAAATGAATATAATATTCCCACTTTGATTCAAGCCTGGAAAAGCCCAGATCAGATTGGTCTTAAGCCTCCTCTATCAGATGATTGGGCTCTTTATATTCAGGCTCTATAAGTAGCTCGTGTTCGAATTTTGGACAGAGATGATGATCTTATATGGCCCCATGCTCCTCATGGGGAATACACCCCCAAATTAGGATACATCTACCTCCATGTAGCACAATTGCAGGAAGAACCAAGTTGGTGGTGGAAGGGGTTGTGGAAGCTCCATTGTCCATTGAAGGCAAAGATTTGTGCATGGTGTGCTATATACAATAAAATTCCCAACTGGGATATTCAAAGGAAAAAATAGCTTCAGGTTCCAGGTTGGTGCTCTTTAGGTAAATGATCAGGGGATCAAATTTTGCTCAAAAATTCAAAGTGCTCGGAATCACTTCAAATCGGACGAGAGCGTAGGCCTCGTCGTTGTGAACCCAACGCAACTCGTTTGGGTTCAAACGGACGTCGGGAGCGAGAGATATCGCGTTCTGTTTAAAATGGCAAACAGGGAAAAAAATGGGTGCTGACTGTACAGTCCGTACGAACGATGACGTGGTAGACCGTACAGATGACATGGTAGACCATACAATGATGTGGCAAACAGTTGACATGTGGCGTGTTTTACTGGTAGCGAATGGGAATGCGACACGTGGCCCAATCATAGGCCGCCACGTGTCACTTGTTTATTTGTTAAAACCTTTGCACTCAGCAGGAGTCGACCCCGTGACCTCCGGGCAGGGTAAAGCTTTGGGAAAGGCCGCCCAACCGGCACGCCCCTGCATGTTCCTTGGTATGTATATGGTAATAAATATATTTAACATTGTTATAATGTGCATTTGGGCGTGGGGCGGGCCGGGGCTAAGCCCCGGCCCATAGTCATATGTTGTATTGTATGCGACCAGCGCTACAGTGGTTACCACCGTAACCATATATGTTAACCGTTTGTTATTGCGTGCGGTTTGGCATACCATGTGACCAACTACCAATGCGCACAGGTTTGACATATGGTTATGACGGTTGTTAAATGTTAGCCCTGTTGTGTGTTGGCGCGTGGTCGTATGACTACCATGTGCCCACGGGCCTTGGTAGTTAGGGCTAGCGCGTAAACAGTTCGACAGTTTGGACCGGTGGTGCGGTTGCGCCCGGTTCCAGGTTTTCACGCTTTAAATTGTGTGTGGACTAGGTTGAGTCAGAGGAGGTGCATTTTGTAGTTGCAGAGACAACAAGCTTGAAGAGGAGACTTCAA
>ML787659.1:392947-413726 GCA_009831015.1 Picea engelmannii | reverse complement strand
TTTACCCTCATCTTCACATAGACTGAATATAGTCTTTTGGAGGTCCAAAATCTTTCCAATGGGGAGGTGTGATCAGGGGATCAAATTTTGCTCAAAAATTCAAAGTGCTCGGAATTGCTTCAAATCGGACGAGAGCGTAGGCCTTGTCGTTGCGAATCCAACGCAACTTGTTTGGGTTCAAACAGACGTCGGGAGCGAGAGATATCGCGTTCTGTTCAAAATGGCAAAAAGGCAAAAAAATGGGTGCTGACTGTACAGTCCGTATGGACGATGACGTGGCAGACCGTACGATGACATGGAAGATAGTTGGCATATGGCATGTTTTACTGGCAGCGAATGGGAATGCGACACGTGGCCCAATCATAGGCCACCACGTGTCACTTGTTTATTTGTTAAAACCTTTGCACTCAGCAGGAGTCGACCCCGTGACCTCCGGGCAGGGTAAAGCTTTGGGATAGGACGCCCAACCGGTGCGCCCCCGCATGTTCCATGGTATGTATATGGGAATAAATATATTTAACATTGTTATAATGTGCATTTGGGCGTGGGGCGGGCCGGGGCTAAGCCCCGGCCCATAGTCATATGTTGTATTGTATGCGACCAACGCTACGGTGGTTACCACCATAACCATATATGTTAACCGTTTGTTATTGTGTGCGGTTTGGCATACCATGTGACCAACTACCAATACGCGCGGGTTTGACATATGGTTATGACGGTTGTTAAACGTTAGCCCTGTTGTGTGTTGGCGCGCGGTCGTATGACTGCCATGTGCCCACAGGCCTTGGTAGTTAGGGCCAGCGCATAAACGGTTCGACAGTTTGGACCGGTGGTGCGGTTGCACCTGGTTCCAGGTTTTCACTCTTTAAATTGCGTGTGGGCTAGGTTGAGCCAGAGGAGGTGCATTTTGTAGTTGCAGAGACAACAAGCTTGAAGAGGAGACTTCAAGGAAGCCTATCTTCTTCGTTTTTTGGCCAAAAGAGGTGCTGAAAAAGCCCAGCTAGGGGTTTTTGGACGTTCTGAAGTCATTGGAGCAGTCTATTGGTCATTTTGAGCATTGTAAAGCACGTTTTTGAGCACTTTGAGAAAATAATACTAATGATCCATTGGAAGCTGGACCAGGAGATGTAGCCCAAGAGAGGGGTGAACTCCTTTATCATTTGTTGTGTTATGTGTTTTATGTTCATTAATTATGTTGTTGTTTATATGCATCTTGAATGAGTAAATCCTATTAATGATGTGTTGCAAACTTGATCCATTTGCTTTTAACACATAAAATTCAACTTGCAAATATTTTCAAGATTACAAGTCTTCTTCATTTTTAGATTAGTAAACAAAATGAAGAATCGGTTGCTCATATCCTCATAAATTGCATTTTTACTCGACAAGTGTGGAGGGAGGTTTCATCTTCCTTAGATCAAAATTGTCAATGGAGTGGAAACAATTTTGAAGAAGCATGGAGGGGGTGGTCTCAAACATCAGTCAACAAAAATATAAAAGATCTTCCACTCATCATTTGTTGGGGGATATGGCTTTCCCGTAACAGATTGATCTTTCAGGATAAGGCATGTATTCCAGAGGTTGTGGCTGCCCAAAGTTTGAGCATTCTTTCCCATTTTCCTCAGGAAAAGGACTCCACTGGTCTTAGAATTATACATTCAAAAACTTTTGATCCTTAGATGTTGTGGGCATACTTTGATGGAGCTTCTCAAAATCAAAATCTTCTATGTGGGGGGGGGCAGACAATTTTATATCTATCCAACAATCACTTCTTCATAATTAAAATGGATTTAGGTCCTCGAACAAACAATTTTGCAGAACTCATGTCCTTAAAACTTCTTCTTCTTTTTGCGGGTGAGAAGGGAGTTTGGTCTATTCAACTTTTTGGGGACTTTATGAATGTTATAAATTGGGTAAAAGGGACACAATCATGTCAAAATATTATCCTCAGACCCATTTTGGATGAAATCCTATTATTCTTAACTGCTTTTGATAATTACAGCTTAAAGCATGTTTATCGAGAAAGAAACAGGGATGCATATACACTCTCAAAGGAGGGGATACAACTAAATTTTGGAACATGGCACATGCAAGAAGTGGAAAATCAGACAATTCAGGAATATTATCATTGGCCCTTTATAGAAGGTTTGCCTGATCAACACATTTATATTTTTTTCATAAATATACTACATATGCATTCACAAAGGAAGAAATACAGGTCAGATTGGAGTGCATATTGATGTTATATATTTTCAGATTTCATTCACAACTATGTTATAATGGATATCTTCAGGAATTGCAGACAATCCTATTTTGATGGATGTTAAAGAAATCTTTGCACCTTATTTTTCGATATATGCTATGAACTTGACTATTCATATAGCACAGGACATGATTGTAAATCAGATTTGATTATATGATGTAGTTTTTGAATAGGATTATAGCAGCACAAGGGCTTTGGCTCATACATAGAAATTTTCATGCATGATGATTTTCAATTCCATGCATATTCAGAATGTAACTTTTTCACTATAAATAAAAAAGTTACACTTTTGGTGAAGAAAAAATATTCCCACTTTGATTGTTGTTCCATCACGTACATTATGAGCATGTCCCCAATTATTCTATTAGTCCTCTCTGTTTTCCCATCTGACTCTGGGTGATACGTTGTACTGAGACTTAGATTTGTCCCAAAGTCTTTGAACAAACCCTTCCAAAAATTGGATGTAAACTTGGGATCTCTGTCTGAAACTATTACCTTAGGCACTCCATGTAACCTGACAACTTATTTCATATAGATTTCTGCAATATTTGTTGCCTTGTGTGTAGTCTTCACAAGAATAAAATGTGTTTCCTTAGTTAATTTATCCACCACCACCATGATGGAATCATGCTACTTCACTGTTCAGGGAAGTTTTGTAATAAAATCCACTGTGAAAACTTCCCACTTCCATTATGGAATGGGCAATGGTTGTAACAACCCAATTGGATGTCTATGTTTGTTCTTCACCTTCTAGCATTCTAGACAAATTAGCCAATTCTTTCTTCATTCCAGGCCAAAAATATTGGCTTCTTACAATCGCAATAGTTTTATGATATCCTGGGTTCCCGACATATGGTACATTGTGCATTTCCCTCAGCACTGCATTTTTCAGCTCATTGGAATTCAACACATGTATTTTTCCTCTATACGTGAGAATTCCATTCTCTTTCATCTCATAATAATTAAATTTCTATTGTGAGCTTCCTCCATGATTTCAATTATCTCTTTTGTTCTTATTGAAAATCGAGTGTGGTAGATTATGAGCTCTCCCTAATGCACGACCTTCCTTCATGCCTCCTCAGGCATGCCCTCCTCACCTGGAAGGGCCTCCCCCCCCCCCCCATTCCCAGTCGCCTCCTTCTCCCTCCTCTCTAGATGTTGTAGCTTTTGCCTCTCTAATCGCCTCCCTTCCCAAGACGACCAAGCGTGCCCCTCCAAAGTTCATGAAAAAACTGGATCAAATCCCCTTTGTTCAGATCCAAGGAAGCTTTAGATCCCTTGCCCTAAAATTTGCAGACCATGCACTCATAGGTCAGTTCACTGGAATTTGGCCCTCTCTGCGGGCTATGGTGATCTGGATTGACAAGAACTGGAAACCCCACCTGAAAGGCAACCTCTCACACTTTCTGTGTGGAAGAGGCTTCTTTACCTTTCTGTTCAAAGACAAATCAGATCGATATCTCATCTTCAGAAGCAGACCGTACTTTATGGGCTCCAGAGGTATGTATCTTAATAGGTGAACCCTGGATTTCAGCCCCGAGAACGATATTCCCAATGCAGTTCTGGTTTGGGTTCGTCTCCCCTTCCTCCCCCTGCATTGTTGGAACAATGAAACTATTCGCTCTATAGGTAATACCCTCGGGAAATATATAGATCGTGCCGAACCTAAAGATGGTATCCAAGCTTATGCATGGATATGTGTAGAAGTTGATCTTGAAAAAGGCCTACCTGAAGCTATTAACCTCACTTTGGATGAACAGACCTATCTTCAACAAGTTGACTACGAACAACTTCCTTTCAAATGCAAAATTTGTCACGAATATGGACATTTCACAAAGCACTATCCCAAATCCCCCCCTGAAGAATCTGATCAATGGAAACAACCTAAAAAGAAAAAGCAGCAACGCCATGGCCAGAACCCTAAAGTCATCCCCATGCCACCCCTGCCCGAATCTTCTCAAGACCCAGAACCTTCCAGTCTGAACTCGAATCAAGATCCACCCCGAGTGGAGCCGCCCCCCTCACAGCCTCAGATTACTCCTCCTCCTGCCTCTCCAGTAAGCCACCCCTCTACGCCTCCTCACATTCCCTCAACCCCCCCTTCTCCCCTTCACCCTTCTTCTCACCCTGAGGATGGAGAAATAGAACAAATCTTGGAGGAAGGCTCAGACCCAGATACCCACGACTCCCCCATCAGAAAAGTGGGTAGAAAATCTAATCTGCACAAGCGAGAAGCTTTAGCTAGGAAGGAAATAGAACTCAGGAAACAAACAACTCTCGATCAACATACTAAGAAAGAAACAAGGCAGACAAGAAACCATAATGGACCCAACCCCCATAAAGGGGGAAACTCCAAACCTTCTAAATGATAAAAGTAATCTCCTAGAACTGTAGGGGACTAGGGAGCCGACATAAGCTATTGTTGATACATGACCTAATCAAAGCAGAAAACCCTCATGTCCTTCTTCTCCATGAGACTAAAAGGAAGGATACTGACATCCTTCAGGAAAGCAACTACATCTGGCGTTCATGCAAAGGTGTGGCAGTTAGCGGAAGAGGAGCCTCGAGAGGAATCTGCACCCTGTGGAATCCAAGCATCTTCTCTCTGCAAAGCTGGCAATCTACAACTCCCTGGATCAGAACAACCCTGCTCCATATTCCTACGGGTAAGACTCTGAATGTCTTTAATGTGTATATGCTCGTTATTTATCAAGAAAAAATTGAATTTTGGACCTCCCTCCAAAACCTACATGGGAGTCTAGATCCTAAGAACCTTATTATAGTTGGAGACCTGAACACAACCCTCCACCCTAAAGAAAATAAAGGAGGCACCCGAGTACGGGACCCCACTCATGAGCACCTTGAGGATCTCATATCCTCCTTCCAACTAATTGACATAAAACCCTCTAATGGCCACTTCACTTGGTCGAACAGAAGGTTAGGACCTGGGCATACTACTACTCACCTAGATCGTTTTCTACTAAGCAATTCCTTCCTTGACAAGTCTCTTTCCCCCTCCTCCCTCATTCTCCTCTAGAAAAGATCTAACCACCGACCCATCACCCTAAATATATCCCCCCATGAGAATTTCGGCCCCATCCCCTTCAGATTCAACCACCTTTGGCTCTCGGACCTAGATTTTTTTGATATTGTCTCAGATGCTTGGAATTGTTGGATACAAGGCTCTCCAACCTTCATCTGGGAGCAAAAGCTAAAAAGAGTCAAATCGGCCCTCAAACATTGGGTTAAATTCAGAAAAGAAAAAGATCAAGAAGCCAAAAGCAAGAAAATTAAGGAAATGGAAGAAAACAGATTGGAAATGGAAAAGGGATTTCCCACTCACTCTCTCCTTCTAAAAGAACAACAAAACTTTATTGAATATCAGAAAATTCTCCACTCGGAGGAGGAAACCTGGAGGCTCAGATCTCGAAGTCTTTGGCTCAAATCAGGAGACAGAAACACGAGATTCTTTCAGAGACAAACCAAAGCAATACTTTGAAGGAACAAGGTGAAGGAAATAACAAAGGAATATGGAACAAAAATAAATGACTTTCGACAAATCCAGGAAGAGGCCAAAATCCATTTTGAGCACCTTCTAACTGAGGAAGACGTTGTAAATCTAAACACTGAGGACGATTTGCTGCTAAACATCTCGACTGTTGTAAACCAAGAAGATAATGCCAAAATAAATCAAGAGGTCACAAAAAAAGAACTTTATGAATCCCTCTTCCAACTTCACCCAGACAAAGCTCCAGGTCCAGATGGCTTCAGCGCCCACTTCTATCAAAAATGTTGGCACATAATAAAAAAAGATCCCTTGAGAATGATCCATTATGTCCAGAAATCTACAAAGTTGGGGGGCAACACAAATTCCACTTTTCTAGCGCTTATACCGAAAGATTCAAATCATTCCTCTTTCTCTAGATTCAGGCCCATATCCTTATGCAATGTCTCTTACAAACTCATCACTAAAATCATTGCCAACTGAATTAAGCCTCTCCTTCATAAGCGTATCTCCCCAAACCAAAGTGGTTTTGTGGAAAAGAGACAAATGATTGAAAACATTATCCTGGTCCAAGAAGCCATACATTCCAGCAGGGAACGAGGAGATCAAGGAATGATCATCAAAATAGACATGGCCAATGCTTTCGACAGGGTGAGACATAATTTTCGGTTTGCAATTTTAAGAAAATCTGGCTTCAGTCCATAATTCATAGCCTGGATCTTGGCCTGCATTTCCAAGCCTTGAATTGCCCCTCTGGTTAATGGGCGACCAACAAACTTCTTCAGAAGTTCCAGAGGGTTGAGGCAAGGTTGCCTGCTTTCCCCCCTCCTCTACATAATTATGGCAGAAACTCTCGGAAGGCAGCTGGAAAAGGATTGCACCTCCAAAGACATTCCTGGTATCAAAATCGCTTGGGGGACAAAGAGAATAAATCACTCCCAATTCACCAATGACACTCTCCTCATTGGAGGTGCCTCCATTGTCACACCCAAGATATTAAAAAATGCTCTGGACATTTCACCTAGGCCTCGGGAGCCCTCATAAATAGTTCCAAATCCAATGTCTACACCTCGAACACTCCCCCAAGAACAACTCACTTAATAGCAAACATCTTTTGTTTTCCTCTCATAGAAAAATGGAAAACCTTCAGATACCTTGGCATCCCAATCTGTCTTAAATCTCTTCCTAATTCAGCCTGGAATCAAATCCTAGACAAAATAAAAAACAAGCTGGATCAATGGGGCACCTTCTGGCTCAATCCGGCCGACCGAACTGTGTTATTAAACTCAGTCCTCTCCACTCTCCCCATTTTTCAATTCTCCTCTCTTCTTGCACCCCAGAGCATTAAAATCTCGATCTCCCGTCTCCTAAGACGTTTTCTTTGGGAAGGGGGAAACACTGAAACAAAAAAATTCCACCTTGTCAGCTGGTATATTGTAAAACATCCAAAGAAAAATGGAGGCCTGAGCATAAAAGACCCTACCCTCTCCAACTTGGCTATGGGACCAAAAATTTTATGGAATCTTATTTCGGGAAGAATGGACTGGTGGAAAACAATTATCTTGAAGAAATACCTAGCAGGGGACAGACTTAGGTTTTTAGAACAACAACATTCCCTGAGCAATGGCTCTCCAATCAGGAAGCTTATTTCTACCTCCATCCCCCTCATTGAAATCTATCTCACCTGGATTCCTGGGAATGGCAGAAAGATCCTTATTGGAGTAGACAACATCATGGGAAAGTCGTCACTTTGGCAGCACATTCAACTTCGTCCTCTCATTAACTGGCTAGACTCGCAAGGCAAGAAATACATCTCGGATATCTCTTCCTGGAACGTTGATTCGGGCGACCGGATAGGATGGAACCTTCAAAATCTCCCAAGCAATCTTCAGGACGCAACCCATCAGTTGCAAAGTCTTTTGAGAGGCCGCGCCCCCATTCACAACACGCTAAAAGACAAGAGAGGTTGGGGCAATGGGATATACTTTGTTAAGCAAGGTTATTCACATCTTCTCTCCCAAACAGATCTCCCCCCCAAAGATAAGATTTGGAATTCCCTCTGGAACAACGACAACCCTCCTAAGGTAAATTATTTTTGTTGGATAGTTGCACATGGAAAATTACTTACAGGTAAAAATCTTCTCAAAAGGAACATAAATGGTCCTTTCAGATGTGAGTTGTATCACAATGCACAGGAAACATCTCAACATATTTTTCTCCATTTCCCCTATGCTATCTCTGTGTGGAAAGCAACCCTCCAAGGCCTCCACAACAAAATCAGATGGTCGTCCCAACCAAAAGAGCTATTCTCAAATTGCCAATCCCTTTATCGTGGCTCTTTCAAGAACAAACCTCTCTTCAAAGACTTATTTAAAGCCTTACCTAAGTACATTTGTTGGAAAATTTGGCTCTCCCGAAATAGGGCCATCTTTTCCAACCTCCACTCCCCCCCAGATCTTGTAGCTAAAAAAGCCTTAGCCCTTATGGCAGAATTATTTCTTTCCAAATCCAAACCCATCTCCTTCACCCCCTCATCCACCTTAGAATCTAATTGGATCTCCTCTTTTTGCCCTTCCATCCCTCCCTTTTGCCACCCCCCCCTTTAACGAGATCCTCTTGGTAGCTTCATGATGACTATGAGTTCTTACACTGGCACAATGAGAAACAGAAACATATTCTCTACTTCGACGGAGCTTCAAAGGGAAACCCCGGGGTGGCAGGAGCGAGATGGGTCATCATTTGCCCATGAGGAAATCAAACACTCACCTTCCACTGGAGCCTCGGAATTGCATCCAATAATCAAGCCGAAGCTAACGCTTTGTATCAAGTCCTTCTCCTCACCAAAAAGATGAACATCCACTCCCTCTCGGTCATTGGCGATTCTAAGATAATCATAAATCATGCCCGCAAAGGCTCCCACCTCCCGAATATCTACTTAAATGCCATATTCCATCGAATCTCAACAACTATGAAACACTTCTGCAATGCTTCCTTTTTTCATGTTCTTAGACGCAATAATCAAATGGCCAATACTCAAGCGAATCTGGCAATCAATCTGGAGTTGGGTTCGTTGGTTTTCAATGGACTCACGCAACTAAGGCTCATTCCATGATCCAGTCACCCACCCGGCAAGCACTTGACATCCAGTGGCCAGCTCACCTGTCCGCTCAGCTAGACACTTGGACTATGAATCTGGCCATTAGCGTGAACCCTTCACGTCACAACACCTCTCCTCTGACTCCGCCACTTGGATCTTGCATATGGGCTTGCACGCTGCTATACCTCACCTCTCACCACCTTGACACTCCCTCCTTCACCTCAACGCATGCCACTCTTTACACACCATCCATCTCCCCCGGCTTGGGAAGTCACTTCGGAACACTTCTGGCTGCTTCAGATCGTGGTAACAGGACCTGGAGGGGGACGAATTCACTCAGCATGACTCCATGGGAGTACTTTCCATTGAATTCGGGTAATGTGAGCAGTACCAGGATCAATAGAGGGCATGGTAGCAGCTCGTGTGTCCATTCAAAAACGAGTAATCAGAATCATCCTTTGAATATTGCGAAGATGATGGATCTTATCAGAAGTTGCATGGTGCACTACTTGGGCCTATTTCATACTCCACATAAGAGAGAGAACTCCACCTCTCCTCCGATCGCAGATATCGGCTCTTGCATAATTCAGACAGGCAGCGAAAGCAATCCTAGCAAAATGAGAAGGAGCACAGGCAGCCAACGCGCCATCTCAGTAGAAGAGCATGAGGAATTGGTTAATACGGTGCAAAACCTGCAAATTCAACTCAGATCCCTCTCAACTCAAGTCTTAACCATAACAAAAATCACCTTCCAACACCGGGGAGAGCAACAATGGACAAAGGATGAATGGGAGGCGCTAAGGCAACAAATAGAAATTCTTCAGTTTGGGGCTAGACCTGTTTCACCTTCGGCTTCCACAACATCTTCTGTAGCCATCTCCTATGAAGCCTCTTCTCTTGGACCTTGACTGCGACTAGACCTAAATCTGAGGCTTTCAGCAGAAGGAGAACCTCCAGCACTGGACGAGAACAATATTTAAGTGTATGCTCTGTTTAACAGTTTTTTGTTAGGCTCTTACTGTATCTTTACTGTAAAATCCCTGGCCGGCTTTAGAATAGTAGAAAGTCTTGCCTCCGCTCACCACATACCTACTGGGAGCTTACAGGGAGGCAAATTTTGTAATTACAAGTCCCGCAACTCAATTTTTGTACTTCTCTTGCAATTCTTCGCAACTCTTTTAATATAATTTTTCTCTGGTTTTTGTTAATTTTTTTTTTTTAATTTCCAAGTGTAAATTTCCTTGTTGTAATGTTTTTTTTATTGCCAAATAGTGTTGATATGAATTTATTGTTGCAATAATTTTATCTTTCAAATCAGTCATGTACGTGTTAATGGATGCAATATGCAACTCATGAGCTCTCCTGCTAAGTGCATCAGCCACTTGATTTTCCTTGCCTTTTTATATGCTTAATTTCAAGGTCATATTCACTTAGAAATTCAATCCATCTAGTTTGTCTAGCAATTAATGTTGGTTGTCCAAACAAATGTTTCACACCACAATGGTTTGTCCTTAGCTCAAATTTCTTCCCCATGAGGTAATGTTTCTACATTTTCAATGCATGTAAAATTGTTGCTAATTCCAAGTCATGTGTAGCATAATTCTTCTCATGCTCTTTTAGTTTTTTGGACTCATAGCACACCACATGATCTTTTTGTATGAGAACTTCGTCCAACCCTTCCTTGCATGCATAAGTTCACACCACAAAATATTCATCCATATCTGTAATCTTCAAGATTGGCGCACTTGTAAAGATGTCTTTCAACTGCTGAAAGCTCTCTTCACACTTGGGAGTCCATTCAAATTTAACTCCCTTCTTTTGTAAAGAAGTGACTGGGATTGCAATCTTTGAAAAACCTTTTATGAATCTTCAGTAATAACCGAGAAGACCCATAAATGATCTAACCTCCATCACATTTCTTGACATTGTCCATCCTCTAATGGCCTCTATCTTCTTAGGATCCATTGTTATGCCTTCTGCTGAAATTATATGCCCCAAGTAGTGAATCTTAGAAGGAGGGTAGCCCACTTAGAAACCTTTGGATTATGACCTTCTCATCCTTTATAAAGTCCACGTATTTTAGCAATTCAAAGAACCTCTTATAATATTCACCCATTGTCATGTTTCCCAACTTGAGTTGAAATAACTCTATCATCTTCCTTTCATAATAATGCTAGAAGAATATTTATCTTGGAAATATCCTTTGAACATCCTCCATGAGATCCTCTTCTCATCGAGGTGCTTGGATTGCTTAAGTTGATCCCACCACATCATTGCCTTTCCTTGCAAGTGGTAGGTTGCAATTATATCTTCTACCCTTAAGGGATAATCATGCAGTTGGAAATATTTATTCATTTCCAACAACCATGCCTCGACTTCTTCTCCTTTTCTATGCTTACCATTGAAAGTTGGTGGCTTGATTTTCCTAAGTTCACCTTGAAATATGTCTACCTCATGCCTTCTTCTTTGTCTCATGATAGGAGACACGCTTCATGTGCTTCTTGGCCCTAAAATTGCATGAATTATTATGGTGGACTGCGTTGGAGAATGGTGGCACCTGCTCCAGCTTCTTGACTGCCTATCAGACTCGTGATCATCCTTTTTGCTTTGGGATCTGGATGTTGTCACTTGTCTAGCACTAGTTGCTTGCTTGGTGCTAGAGTCTTTGTTGAATTGCTTATGCAACACATTCAAAATTTGAAGTATCTCTTCTCGAGCCTTCATAATCCTTACATTATCTTCCCTATACCTTTGCACTTCTCTATGCAGGCTTCTCATAGTTACAGGATCCTACCCGCCTCTCCTTCCATTAGACATTGTCTTAGCATTTCCCATGCTAACATGTAGACATTTGATCTCTTCCTCGTGGCTTTAAGATCATTGGGTGTTGGCTCTTCTATCTACCTACTTTACTACTTAGGATTCTTTATTAGTTTTTATGATCCTATCTTACTGTCATTGATGGACCCGATTAAGATTTAATAAGTTCCCAACAAAATGCCTCTTAAACTATCATCCCCTCTATTAGACTAGAAGGCAATGTAGCACACAGAGTGTATACACAGTCTCACCCAAAATAGCTCTATGGGTGGCTGCAATACTCAGGTGGTTGCAACCTGGGAATGAGTGGAGATCTGCGGTTCTATCTTGTAATCTTTATTTATTCAGCTAACATCTGATTATAACAATCATTCTATTCATACATGTGAAATACCATATCTAACTAGTTAATTCATTCATCTAAAATTCACCATTTGACAACAATAAAGACACATACATTCATTCACATAACACAGGTGTTACCATGGTTCACCCCCTCCTGGGCTACGTCCACAAAGATCTGGCTCTCAAGCTCTTTATTATAGTTCAGTAATAGGTCATGCCGCGCATGTTTAAAATCTTAGATCTTACTCTCTCCAATAAACCCCTTGATCCCTGTGAGGCTGACTAGATTGCACCAGGCTCCTCAGCCTGCGATCTAACCCTTGGGATCGAGTCACTGATAGCTTCCCTAGCTCACCAACTTACTAACTCATATAGTTCTTACAACTCTCTCTTCTTCGGTCGGCTTGTATCTCTCTTCCTCTAAGTACTACCTATTTATATTCTTGGCTCATCAGCCATTATAATACATTACAAAAACCCTAACCCTAGCGTCATTAGGTCTTCCTTGCATGCGTGCCTCGCCTGCTTCCCTTACACATGTTTCTCTTCCTTCCAACTGTCCTTTTCTCCTTTCATGCTTCTCTTCCCAAAAATGGCCTTTTCTCCTAACTAGGCCTACAACCAATAGGCCCCCAACACTGACATGTGGCTCGTCCTGAGACACCTAAACTTTATGCGCTTCTTCAACAGCTCCTGCGAGAGTCTAGAACTTCTCTGTGAGTTCCTTTGCTTGTGTCTGAGCCTACACGGTCTTTTCTCTGAGTGTGTCCAATACTTGCGTTGTAATCTCCTCGTTGATCATCTCTACGCACTATGCCTGAGTTTGTGCCATGTTCTTCTTTGCCTCTTTTGCCTGCGCAATGACCTTCACTGCTAGCTCTTGGAGAGGTTCCATTTGAGGTTGTCAATCCTTCTTCTGTGTCTGCGCGAATATGAGTTATGCTTGCAGCTTCTTCATATCTTGTGCTCCTTTGAGGCGCTCAGTGATCTGCATCATCTTCTGCCTATGCTTGAGGTCCTGGATAGCTGCGCTTATCTTTTCCTCTTCCTGGTCCCACTGTTGGACCTATTGATCCTCCTTCAACTTTATCCATAGTTGTGCTACTATATCGAACAAGTCGACAACTGCATTGACTTGTCGTTCCATTTGCTCCATCTTCCCTGTTGCTTCATGCTGCCTCTACTTATTCACCTCTGGGGAAGTGGCAGGGATGAGTTTTTCATGGAGGTTCTCGGTCTCTTGCCTATATCGATCGATTGTTTGCACAATATGATCAATTTTCTGCGTCATCATGGGCTCTGTTGTTTGCGTGCTCTTTGGAATTTTTTCATAGGCTACAACCAGTCCATGCTCGAGCTTATCCACGTGATCTTTCTCATCTTTGGTGTCGAGCTTGACCTGCTCGAACAATAACTCCAACTCTTCTATGTTGTCCTTCGTCTGTTGCAGTTCTATTGCGTCTATGTGTGCACGTTATTGTACCTCCTACGCGACGTTGACTTGTAGTCTATATAATGCCTTGGTTGGCATCTACCCCATTAACAACTGTATTTGTGCCAGATCTTTCAATGGTGTCTAGCCTACAATTTCATCCATGCGCAACATGTTGGGTGTAACGTGAAAAGTTGAGATCGCCTGTGCTATCATATGGATCATATCCTGCTCGCTTGACACAGCCTTGGCTCCTGCTTGTGATGCTGCGGGGATTGATTCTATTCCTCTGCCCGCCCTATATGTTTCTCTGATTTTCTTTAGGAACAGCCTCATGTCGACCAACTCTTCATGGATCTTGTCCCTTTGGCATTGGGCTTCTTCAAAATCCTTCGATGTTCGGTCTTGGACCATTTGGGCCACGAGGTCTGTGTCGTCCTCAATCATTGTATGTTCTGGTGGCATTTTGTGGGCCTTAGCTTTCTTGTGCGCACCCCCAGTGTGTATGATTAGCCTCTTGGTCTGGCCTTTCTCTTGTTGGGTAGCACTTGATGTGGTCCTTGTGATGTTTGAGTCTCTTTTTCCTGTTCCTATGACGCCTGGGTGTTGTTCTTCTTCCCCGTTTGGGTACCTTTCTTTGGCGCACCCCCTTTCTTCTGTTGCGCCAGCTTCTGACCTGGATTTGGATTCTTGGGTGTCATTTGGTCTCCTGTAGGTGTCTGTTCCTTCCCTACATCAATCTCCTTATCCATGGACATCTCTTGATTAAGGACTGGAACTCTCCAGTTGTCTTGCCAATCCTTGATGGCCATTTCTACGTCCTCTTTCTTGACGTAGGACCACGGTTGTAGCCATTCATTGTCTGGATCCTTTCATGCTTGGATCCATACTGCATGCCTAGTCTCTTTAAATTTGGCTATGCCATGATATTGCACGACTACTTTTGGCGTAACCCGCCAAGTGTTGGCAATGCTTTCCTACAGGTCGTTGTAATACCCTGTGAACATGCTTGAATTTACACTTTTGTTTTTGGGGTCAGAAGTGCTCCCCAATGATAGGTATCGCGTTATGGCGCAGTGGGTGGATCACTCGCAAAAGTATGTATATTTAGGCTCCCTCCATCCGACCAAGGAGATCAGGATGAGTAGCCAAGAGTAGTGGAATAATGTCCCCAGGTCCTACGCGTCCTTGCAGTCTTCAAGGGATAGATTTAACAAGTACGGGGCCCAGCTAAGTATAGTTCCCTTCACACACTGTGTTGTAGCTGCGACGACCCCAACATGGAATTCCTCCTTGCGGCACTTCCTGAGCAACTTGGACGCCATGAGTTTTGTGGCCAACCTGGTTGTTGCATCACTGATGCGCTTGATGATGATTTTGTGCGACCCTCTTTCTGTGCCATACGTCTTCTTCATTTCCTCGGCCAGTGCCTTCTCCTTCATTTTGTCATCGAGGAAGTGTGCGGGTGTCTCCCCCCGAGATGACAGCCCTGTAATATATGCAATGAGCTCTGCGTCTATCGAGACTGTCTCTTCCACCCATAGGTATCCTCCATGGGCAACTGCCATCAGCTGTTTGACGCAGTTGTTTACATCCTGGCCCCTTCCAAAGTGTGGGATCTCCAATAGGCTTAGAATCCCGGTGTTGGCCAATCCGGCTTCCCACTGCTTCGGTTGGACAACTGGTTCATTGAAGGGTCCTATCCCAACGGTATCCAAGTAAACTTTCTTTGCAAACTCTGGAAACTTATCCATGTCAGTCACATCGTGATCCGAGTACCGTAGTTTTTCCACGTAGCCTAATTGGTTAGCTGCGACACACACCCCTTCTGGAATGCACGGTAAGACTATGGTTGTTGTTGTCTGTCTGCGCAATGATCTTGCTACTGGTTGTTTTCCCTTCCATTGTGGTGGCTGACTCTAGGTTCCAGCCTCCATTGTTCTCTCCTCTGTATATGCCTCTGCCTGGCCAATGACATATTCTATTATGCCCTCCTATGGTTGCTCTGGTGCTACTGTGTGTGACCTTTCTGGTGCAACCGCTTATGTCTGGTTCGAGACTGTCCCATTAACCCTCGGGGCTTCTTCAGGGTTTTTAGGGCATGAAGGATTGCCTGCGTCCCTGGCCTGCTGGCCCTTTCCCACTTCCGGCATATCGATATCTATGCCCACGACTGTTGTTTGTTTGGTTTCCTCCACCACTAGTGTGGGGCTCCCTGGTTCCATATTAGGCGATGAGATTTCATCCAAGTTGACGAATTTCATAGGTCGGGCAGTTTCTTGTTTGGTTCCCTGTGGATGTTGAGGTGCTCTAAGGTTGCTTCAAGGTCGTATGTAGGCCTGGCTTGACGCTCCTAGCTTGGGTGGTGCCATGGTGGTAAAAATGGTCTTCGACAAGCTTAGTTCGCTCCGTAACTCCTGCAAAATTGCTCTCTGCTTCGTATACTCTATCGCTCTGTGCTTTTCTCAATTTCACAATAACCCTTCTGATCCCTGTGTGCTTGCCTTATATAGGGATCATTTGAAACTTCTCAGAGACGTTACCCAAGTTGCGTTTTGAATGAACTGGTGCTTCCTGTGTACCTGCCATTGAGTTCCATTGACGTCGCTAGTTGGCACGATTAATGCGTTGTCCCGTCAATCATTCTTGACATTCAATTTTGATGGATGCCATCAGTGGGGACCGATTTGTCGTACCCGTCATTTCTGCCTTTTTCTGACCGTTGTTCCTTTCTCCATCGTGCTAATGTTTATGAGTGTGCGTGAACATTCTCTTATCGGCGCACTACCGCTCTTTTAGGTGGTTAATATCTTTTGATGTCTGGCACGGTAACCCCTCTGTTGCTGTGCACAATCCTTTGTTTTTTTGTTTTTTTAAGTTCTAGGAGGTCGATTGTCCCGATACAACTTCACTCAACCCCCATTGATCACCCCTCTGAGTTATGTCCCTCCCAAGTCCTTCAACTGTACAGCTCCCCCGTCTGTGATAGTTTGTACTTCATATGGACCCAACCAATGCATTCTGAGTTTTCCTGGGTGTTGAAGAGATTTACTGTTGTACACCAAGACTAGGTCTCCCTCCTTGAAATTTTTCCTCTTGATATGTCTATCATGCCAAGCTTTGTCCCTTGCTTTCTGTACCTCTTGGTGGAACCCTGCTTGAATCTTATCTTCCTCCATGATCATGAGCTGACTTAACCTTTCCTGTACTGCGCCTTGCTCTGTCATGTTTATAATTGCTGCTACACACAGACTAGGTACCATAAATTCTAATGACACCACTGCTTCTTGTCCGTACACCAGTCAGAATGGTGTATGCCCTGTAAATTTTTTGCATGTGGTCCTATATGCCCATAGTACTGCTGGTATCTTCAAGTCCCAATCGTCCCTGTTGACATTGCAAATATTTGTCAGTGCATTCTTGAGGATCTTATTAAAGGATTCCACTGTTCCATTTGCTTGAGGATGATATGGTGTACTCTTTTGATGATAAACTTCAAACTCCTTAGTCATCACCTTAATAGTGTTGTTAATGAAGTGAGTGCCTTGGTCACTCATCAAAATCCTTGGGCATCCAAATGTAGTGATCACTTGTTCAAACAAGAAGTTTGTTGTTGTCTCTGCACTGCAATATTTTACTGGTGTTGCTTCTGCCCATCTTGTTAAGTACTCCGTCGCAGTAATAATGTACCTCACTCCTGACCTTTTTGTTTGTGGGTTAACTGGTCCCAAAAAATCTATTGCCCACATATCAAATACCTTCAAGGTTACTTGTGGTCTCAGGGGCATATCGTCCCATCTATTCGGTTTACCAACCCTCTGACATACATCACATCTCTGGTAGTATTCCTTTGAGTCTTTGTGAACAATTGTCCACCATAGTCCTGCGCGTAATTCCTTCTGCATGGTATCTTTGCCTGCATAATGTCCTCATGTTATTCCCTCATGGGATTCTGCTAAAATCCTAGGTCTTTCATGTTCTAGCGCACATATTCTTAAGAAGTTGTCGACACCCATCTTGTATAAGTGTATTATGATCAATTGATTGTCTGCAACCCTGACTACCATCTTTTTCTTCTGCACAGTGTTGAATTCTTGTGGCATAGTCCCTTTACTCAAGTATTGAATGATGTCTGCGAAATATTCATCAGCTATTTGGACTGAAAATAATTGTGCATTGGGAAAGTTGTCTTCTATATTTGTAGGTTCCTCTCCATTAGTGATCCTTGACGGGAGATAAGGTCCTGCATTCAACTTCCTTGGTTTGACTATCACTTCAAAGTCAAATTCCTGGAACAACAATAACCATCTACAAATTCTCCCCCCCAACACTGGCTTGTTGACGAGGTATTTGAGAGTTGAATGGTCTGTGAACATCTTAAAATGTTTTCCCAATAAGTAATGTCGGAACTCTTGAAGTGCATAGACCATAGCTAAGCCTTCTCTCTTTGTGGTATTGTAATTCTGCTCTGATTCTGACAGTTTTCTGCTAGCGAATGTTATCAGATGGTCCAATTCTCCCGCTCTTGCTTGTACTAGAATAACTCCAAGTGTTATGGTTGATGCATAGACATGCAAATGGAATGTCTTTTCCCAATCTGGGAATACTAGTATTGGTGCGGTTACCATCTTCTCTTTCATGGTGTCCAATCCTCGCTGACAGTGCTCGTTCGACTGAAACTTGATGTCTTTTCTTAACAATTTCTCCATTGGCGCAATGATCTGTGCATACCCTTTTATAAATTTCCTATAGTATCATGTGTCTCCCATTATTGCTCTTATCTGGCGTACTGATTTTGGTGGTGGTAGATTAACAATTATGCAATCTTGGAAGGATCTACTAACAAGCCTTGTTTGCATACTATATGGCCCAATAATATCCCAAAGGGTGTTCTGAAGATGCACTTCTTGATGTTTAATGATATCTGACACTGCCTGCATCTTTCTAACATCAACCTCAACACCCCTACATGGTCTTTCAAGAGACTATAGATTGTCCAATCATCCAGGTATACCTCTAGAAACTGGTGGGTGAATTCTTTGAATGCAGCTATGACTACTTAAAAATATTGTTGGTGCATTCTTCAATCCAAACGGCATGACTGTGTACTGGTAGGATCCCCATTCTATGGCAAAATTGGTCTTGTACCTGTCTTCTCGAGTTATCTTGATCTGATGGTATCTTGAGAATCTGTCAGTGAATGAATAAGCTGTTATCACATAAACTTGTCAAAACCTTAAGGGTTTGTGGTTTCTACGTAAGTATGTATTTTTTCTTGTCTCTCCTCCCTTTGCAGACCCCATCATAAGTTTTTTCTCTCGGTTTGCAGTTTTTCTTTTGTCTGCCTTTGTCAGTTTGATTAACCTGTTTTCTCTAAGACCAATCATTTTTCTCTTGACCTCTGTCACTGATCATTTGTTTTCCCAAGTCCTCGGCTAGTCATTCAAGCAAACTACACAGGTCGCATTTGTGAGAACCAAGCACAACACTTGAAGCAGTCTGGTATCAACTCAAATCAAGCGAGCGAGCAAGATCAACTTTTCAGTGGCGAAGATCCATTAGGCAGATCGGATCGACGACCATCAGGTGATTGGGATCATACAATTGCACCAAGTTTAGCGTCAAGCAGAGGTCCGAAATCACAAGTTCAATCCTATCCGTTGGTTTTGGGAAGGATGCGTGGCGCAAGATTAGCATTTCGTGGTTTTGCGAGATGGAGCGGTCAAGGAGCAAAGTCATCAGAACTCATGAAGTGCGAAATCGCGAAAAGATCGCAGTCGTTGATCAAAGGAAGAGATTTAGACCGTTGGATAAGCTTTTCACGAGTTGGGAAAGTAGGAAGGTAGAGTCTTGAAGACTCATGACATGCGAAGTCCCGAAATGATCAGGGCTGTCAGATTCAAAGTAAATCCGACCGTTGATCCAGATGGGCAGTTTCGCAATTTCGAGCATCGGATATTTGAAATCAAGGGGAGTGAAAACTCCCAAAATGCGAAATCTCGAAATTTCATATGGGATAAGCACAAGGTCATGGCCCGAGGTCACGTGGGGCGATGAAAGGGAGTTGCGGAGAGCATCAAAGCGCCTGAGTTGGTCATAGAGAAAGATCTATGCGACCTCGAGACGCCATAATTGACTCAAAGGAGTCGTGAGCTCACCTAAAACATTCATGGGTGTCATACCTCGTCCTGATCCCGATGAAAGCAGTTAATGAAAATGGGGAAGGTGGTTGAAACCTCGTTTCACCACATAAATGGAAAGCATTGAAGAACTGGTCATGGAGGGCAGACTGTCGGTCGAAAGTTCCCCTGTCATGGATTTTCTTGTGAAGCCCATGCTGATATGATCTTGCGTCTAACAAAAGAATGCAAGTGCAATCAGACAGAGAAAGATGCAGACACCAAGCCTTGAATGCAATGGCCAGAACACGCTTTGGAAGAGAGAAAGTGGTTTTGAGCATAAATACTCAGTTTTGATATTTTGTTAGGGTCGATGGTAGAGCAAAGCTCCCATATTGTAAAGTTTTAATGAAACTTCTGGTTCTCTGGTTATGTGTTGTAGTCTGAGACTTCTTGTTTAATAACAATCAGCTTTCTTACTCCGTCTGATTTGCCTCTGTTACTGAGAGAGTTCATGGATGATTGATTCACATGGATTGTTGTGACTGTGTTATGTTGAATGTTCGAATGTAATGCTATTATGATTTCTCTCAGTATCCTTAAAATTTGAATCCAAGAGGACCTTGTGTTTAAGTTTTTCTTCCTTGGGCTGCTGGAAGACCCGATGCCCACGACAGACCTCTACATTTTTCTCACCAAAGTCTTCCTTCTACTCACCTTCACTACAACCTACTGACTAGAGTTAAACCAAGACCTCGCCTGCTTGTGCATATCAGTCTAATTTTCTGAGTTAAGATGATATTTACTTGAGACTGTGCCCATTTGACCTTCTTTTTTACAAACAACCTGTGACATACAATTTTGATGGGTATCGGGCTTACCTCTGCAATAATCCAGAGGTGACTTCTGGTTCTAACATAAGCTTCATGTCCTCCTACGTTCTCCAATATTTCATTTGTGAAAGGAGTAGGGAACGGGTCATGTAGGCACGCATCATTCAGCTTCCTCAAGTTGACACATATCCTTATACCTCCCTGTTTTTTCGCCTGAACTACCATAGGGCTTACTAATCCAAGTGGATATTGGTGGCCACCCGCCTATTCCACTTGGACCCACACCATTGTTTCTTTCGGTTTTCCAGTTTCCTTAATTGTAGCACAATTTACTATTTTTAGGAATTTTTTGGGTCCTGAACTTA
>ML787659.1:339491-392897 GCA_009831015.1 Picea engelmannii | reverse complement strand
TTTCATCTCCTAGGGTTAGGTTTTTGGATGTTTAGGGTTTTCCATTGTTTCTCAATAATGTATAGGCCTTCGAGCCTCATTGTAACAAATATTTCATAGGCTAGTAGCCGCCACATCTCTTCTCAGAGATAAGCTACCAGTGCCTGAGCTATTTTATTTCCATTATGTCTGTAAGCATATTTCAGTCATTTGTTGTTAATGAAATGAAGTTTTAATTCCGCTGCATATTTGCGTTTATGTGTATTTCTGTATTTCGTTGTGTTCCTGCATAAATCTGGATTAGTGGTATTAAAGCAGTCTTCTCTTTTCTCGATCCTTCTTTCCATGTCCCCAACGAGATCGGAGTATAAGGAGTTAGGGCTCAATCTGGTTGAACCGTTGCAAGATCAGCCTCGCAAACCCCGACGGCCACCCATGGGGGAAGAAAAGAAAGATGAGGGAGCAGGAGATCCTATCAAATTATTTCTCGAGGAGGCCCTCGAGAAACAAAGGAACGCGATGATGGACAACTTTGCCCAGATCCTTCAACAGCTGCCCACTGGCAGTGCATCTACATCCAACAACCACTCTGGAGGCGCCACTCCTTTTAAAGTACAAGTAAACTTTGACATTCCCATATTTGAGGGCCAAATAGATGCAGATGGTGTTGATAGATGGTTGAATCTGCTAGAAGGATATTTCTCGGTTCATGACTTTTCTGACCGAGAAAGGATTATTTTTTCACTCCTTAAAGCCACCCCCCATGTCAAGGACTGGTGGGAAACCTACTGGGAGATCCAGAGTGAGGGGGAAACCTCTCTGTTCTCGGTCGTACCCACTTGGAATTCTTTTCGAGATGCCATCAAGGAACAATATTATCACGTGGGGAGCTAAGAGGACAAATACATACAATGGACTACGCTACGACAACAAAGAGACCAAGATGTGCATGAGCTGACGAATTTGTTCCATACCCTATGCACAAAGTTGGGTATCAAAGACTCAAAGAAACATTTGGTGTTAAAGTACAACAATTGTCTTCATAGATACATTCAGGAGGAAATGGAGTTCCTCAACATCTCCTTGCTTGGTGCGGCATACCGGTATGCTGCCAAGATTGAGCAGAAGTTCAAATAGAAGAAGCGAGACTTTGAGTCTACGAATCATAAGCAAGGGAAAGGTGCCCCCAATCCCCCGAACAAAAGACCAAGCCAAGGCAGGGCGTCCCAGGACAACCTGCCAAAGCTGCAAGCAAAGAACAACATCAAGAAGCCAAAAAAGGACACGGGGAAGTGGTGTAAGTTCCATAAGAGCTCCACTCACAACACACGTGAGTGTCAGGCCAAGCAGTTACCGGTAGTCGAGTTGAAGGCTTCTGAATCAGATGCAGGCTCCGACTCTGAATTAGAACCCGACAAGGGGAATGACAGGGGGAAGCAGATTATCGATGCAGAGCCCAATGCCACCGTTGTCACCATGAAGAGCCAGAAGAAGGAACCAAAAGATCCAGAGGAGGTAGAGCACCTCTTCCATTCCCAGATGTGGGTAAAGGGTTCCCCGTTGCAGTTCAATGTTGACAGTGGGAGCCAGAAGAACCTCATCTCAGTAGAGGTCGTGAAACGCCTGGGCTTGGCGACCACATCACACCCACAACCATACATCATCGGGTGGCTGCACCAAGGACGAGACCTCCGCGTAAGCCAACAATGTCGCCTTCCCTACAACATCAAACCTTCACGGATGAGGTATTATGTGACATTGCTCCTCTTGATGTTTCCGATGTATTATTAGGCCAACCATACTTGTGGAAGCGACATGATGTGTATGAGTCTAGGCCTTGTGTTGTTATTATTACTTTGGGCAATAAGATGTACAGGATACCGAAAATAGCACCGCTTATATCCATCTCTTTGGTTACTGCAAAACAATGCAGTAAGCTCATTGCCAAAACTAGGAAATTTGTTTACCTGATGATCCGCCCTCAGGGAAAGAAGAATACTATGGCCACGACCTCCAGACAGGGCCCCTCTGCACGACAGTAACAGATGGATAAGGTCGTGGAGGAGTACGAGGACATCTTCACCTCCCCCACAGAGGTGCCTCTACACTGTCGGGTCAAGCACCCCATCGATCTGACCCCAGGTGCACCATTGCCCAATGGATTGATCTATCGGTGCTTTGTTCTAGAGAATGACGAAATCAAGAGGCAGATTTAGGAGATGTTGCAGAAAGGTCACATCCAGCCGAGTTCATTGCCCTGTGGGAGCCTGATCGTGCTAGTGCAGAAGAAGGATGGGACTTGAAGACTCTACATTGACTATCGGGCACTGAACAAGATCGCTATCCGGAATAGGTACCCGATCCCACAGATTGATGACCTTCTTGACCAACTCAAGGGGGTGAAATATTTTAGCAAGATCGAATTGAAGCCTAGGTATCACCAGGTACCAATCGAACCCTCTGATGTGTGGAAGACTGCCTTCAAATCCAAGGAGGGCCTTTTCGAATGGTTGGTCATGCCTTTCGGGTTGACGAATGCCCCTGCAACCTTAACGAGACTAATGGACAACATCTTGTGACCATTCACGAACTCATTTGTAGTGGTGTACTTGGATGACATTATGATCTTCAGCCAGACTTGGGAAGAGCACCTCCACCACATTCGACAAGTCCTCCAGACACTACGACAACACAAGTTGTGTGCCAATTTGGAGAAGTGAACTTTTGGCATGACTCAGGTTCAGTATCTGGGATACATTATTGATGAGCGGGGGGTGCATGTGGATCCAACCAAGATCCAAGTCATTCGGGATTGGCCAGCCCCAACCACCCTAACAGAGTTCCCCAACTTTTTGGGTCTTGCCAATTTCTACTGCAGGTTTGTGTTGGGATTCTCTCATATCACTTGGCCCTTGAGTCAAGTCACCAAGGGAGGAGCGAAAGCAAAATTCTTTTGGTTTGAATCTCAACAGAAGGGGTTCGACAATTTGAAGCATCGTCTCTGCTCTGCACCAGTGCTCACATTACCAGACTTGCAACAACCATTTGAGATTGAGACATATGCCTTCGACTATGTTATTGGGGCAGTCCTTACTCAACAGGGGCATCCAGTAGCATATCACAGTGAGACACTTTCCGACACAGTCCAGAAGTATCCCACTTATGACAAGGAGATGTATTCCATTGTGCAGGCTTGCCGACAATGGAAGCATTACATTTTGGGAAAGGAAACAGTCATCCACACAGACCATCAACCCTTGCAGTTTATACAGACACAAGGGAAGTTGCAGAGCGATCGCCATCAGAAGTGGTCCACATACCTGCAACAGTTTCATTTGAACATTAAGTACAAGAAAGGAAGCACCAATAATGTTGCAGACTGCCTCAGCTGACCCCCTATCATGGCGCTAACCACGGTGCTCAACTCTTATGGGCACGAGACTTCCGATTGACCGCTTCTCTACAAAAGTGATCCAGAATTCAGCCACACATACAATACGCTCTTGGAGCGTAAGCAAGTTCCTAATTTTCACCTCCAGGATGCCCTACTATATCACCTGGGACATCTTTGTGTTCCTTCAAGGGAGCGTGCCAAGATGATTTGGGAGGCACACTACAGTCGGTTAGTTGGGCATTTCGGGGTCGAGAAAACCGTGGCAGTACTGCAAAAGTATTTCTATTGGCCGAACCTTCGACAGGATGTCGGGAAGTACATCAAGTCCTGCACTGCTTACGCCATTGCCAAACCGACCATCAAGAAGCAAGGCCTCTATACTCTGTTGCCCACCCCTATTCGACCTTGGGAATCCATCTCCATGGATTACATGTCGGGCCTTCCTTCTATTAAGCATGGCAATGACTGTGGTTTTTTGGTCGTCGACAGATTCTCGAAGATGTCCATTATGATGGCCTGCAAGAAGAATATCACAACAGAAGCCACTGCTAAAGTCTTCTTTGAGCGAGTGTCGGTACACTTTGGGATCCCACAGTTTATCATCTTAGATCGGGACAGTAGGTTCCTCAGTACATTTTGGTCCAGCCTCTAGTCGATGTTGGACACCAATCTCACCAAGTCCACAGCTTTCCATCCGCAAACTAATGGCCAGATAGAGGTCGTCAACCGGATGATTGTACACATTATGCGCATGTACAACTCAAAGCATCCACGCACATGGGATGAGAGCCTCCCCTATGTACAACATAGCTACAACCAGGCTCTCCATAGCTCAACCATCCACAACCCCTTTCAGGTGGGCTTGGGATTCCAGCCACTATGTCCCATTGACGTAGCCATGCCATTTGCGGCTACTCAGGCAGATTCAACCCATGTCCAGTTTGAGGCTGACAAGGAAAACAACTTCATTGAGCACATTCAGCACATATGCCAACAGGTTCATGACATCTTGGATAGAGCCAATGCTAAGTACAAGCAGCGACATGATCAACATCGGGTGCCACACAACTTCCAGGTGGGCGACAAAGTGTGGCTACATTTGCAAAAGGAGCGCCTCGCTAGACCCTACCACAAGATTCGCCCACTCCAATCTGGGCCATACACCATCACCAAGGCTGTAGGGGACAATTCCTTTGAGCTCAGTATTCCACCATTCCTTGGTCTACACCCAGTGTTCAATGTCGATTTCCTTCGGCCCTACTTTCCACCTCTACTGGACACATCCAACATGGCAGAACAACTCACACCAACAGAGTTAAACCCAGATTGCATGTAACAAGCCACAACTGGTCGGATTATGGACACACATATCAAGAACACCCACCAGCAAAGGATCCACCTATATCGAGTTGTTAAAGTAGGGCAACTCCTTCACCAGGGCAAGTGGCTCACCAGGGACCAAATTCAGCAGAAGTTTCCTCATCTCATGAAGGAACTCAACGCAATGGGGACCATTGCTTCCTAAGGGGGGAGGAATGATCCAGGTGGATATTGGTGGCCACCTACCTATTCCACTTGGACCCACACCATTGTTTCTTTCAGTTTTTCAGTTTCTTTAATTGTAGCACAATTTACTATTTTTAGCAGTTTTTCAGGTCCTGAACTTCCAGAGTCGTTTTGAGGCCCTAAACGACATTTTTTGGGCATGAATGCTCTAACAAATAAGAGTCCATTCCGGACTCAATATTTCTTGTTAGCAGTGTAGTCCTCGGATAGATCTTTCTAACGATGTATCATGTGCGTCAAACAGAGATAGGATGCCAAAGTTACGACCTCGGGAAATTGATGTACCAATTTACCCCAACGGGGCCCATATTCTGGCGTTTCATCTCCTAGGGTTAGGTTTTTGGATGTTTAGGGTTTTCCATTGTTTCTCAATAATGTATAGGCCTTCGAGCCTCATTGTAACACAGATTTCATAGGCCAGTAGCCACCACATCTCTTCTCAAAGATAAGCTACCAGCGCCCGAACTATTTTATTTCCATTCTGTCTGTAAGCATATTTCAGTCATTTGTTGTTAATGAAATGAAGTTTTACTTCCGCTGCATATCTGCGTTTATGTGTATTTCTGTATTTCATTGTGTTCTTGCATAAATCCGGATCACTTACCCATTCAGATTCTTCTACAATTTCTATGATTCTTGCCTCCAACATCCTATCAATATTGGCTTTGACTTTCTACTTATATATAGGGTTTAGTCTATATAGTCTATGTATGATCGGTCTTGCCTCAGATCTGAGAGGCATCTTCATTTCACCGAGCTCTCCTGCTATGCCTTTCATTTACGTGAACGTTGTTGGGAACATGTCATTGTAATCGCGCAGTAACTCTGTTATGCTTTCCACTGTTTGCTCATCCCAGTAGTCTCCAATGCTGGCCATTTTGGGATTCTCAAGTGTCCCATTGTTGACTTTCTTCACCTTGATCGGTACAACAAATACTTCTAATTCCAGAGGTGGACCTTCCACTTCTCTTTCACCTTCAACCTCTGCAATATGAATGTTTTGCAGGTCATCTTCATCTGGTGCTTCTTCCTGTACATGGTAACATGACAATAGTTCTTTTACCGTATGCATGTTCTGTTGTTGTTCTTTTGTCATGAGTTCAACTTTTGGTTCTTTAATGAATATCACCCCTCTGATTTTTTTAAGTGTTGAGTCTATGTTGGGGTTCTCATGCTCAAATGAGAAAGTGACTGCAAAGTTCCGCTGTAATACTGTCCAGTTTGTAGTTCCTCTGCGCAATTCCTAGTCTATATACCAGTTTGTTGGAATCCCTTCTAATGTGTGAACAAAGTGATGAGGCCATTCTTCCAGTGGTGTCATCCTCCATAGTGTTCTGCACTTCTCCAAGTGTTTTGTTGGTGCCGCTTGTCCATCATATTTCTGCAGTTGGTTGCTTCCTTGTCTTGCGCCAAACTTGATGCGCAGTAACCGCTTACATTGGTACCAGTCCTTAATTGTTTCTTTATGCACACCCCACCATCTGGCAGGTGTTTCCTTGAGTGCTATATCCAAAGCTAAGAGCCTGTCATTTTCTAACACTTCATCTTTGTATTGTGTTAAGAATGATTATAATTCATTCACCCCATGGAAGCTGGGGGGTTCCCTTATCTCCGTACCTACCCATCTTACTGGGTGGTCTATTCTTGTGCATCTGCTTGTGGAGACTTCATGTAACCTCTATTGCCAATTCTCTAAGCCCGTATCTAAGTCTGACGTACATGAGGTGATGCTTCTCCAACTGAGTACCCCATCTGTAGTTGGGTTCACATAATCTTCTTCCCGTGCGGTTGTTCTGTACAACTGGTTAATTTCAACATTCTCTTGCATAGTATCCTGATTGTTGACAGTTGTGGCATACCACTGGTCCTCTGCCTCTTCCAAATCCTCCTCTTCCTCTTCCTCCACCCCTGTAGCCAGCTCGATCCCCTCATTGTGCATTGTACTAAGGTGCCTGGTTATATTGTGTGGGATTACAGTGTGGTTGCGCGGTGTTGTATTACAGTTGCACAGTGTTATACTGTTGCTACGTAGTGTTATACGGGGCTAGTACTTGGTTAAACTATGGTGCGGCTTGCCTGGTCATCATTTCTGCCTGCACCATGCAAGCATCTGATGTTCTTTCCCTCATAAGGTCTATGGTCCTGCAATCTTTGTCATCATGGCCTACTGACTTGCAAAAGTTGCAATATGAGCTCTTAGGTATTGTCTGGTACTTTTGCATAATTGGGCAGTGATATGGATCATGCCCTTGTTTCTTACAGATCTCACACCATAGTCCTCCTATTGGCAACGAGTTTGGCATTCCTACTACCATGTACTGCGCGAATGTTGGCCATTCATTCTTATGGTGTCCTTCTGTCCTACATGTGGTACACCAAACGACTTCTCTTTTGTCCTTACCTTTGTTCTGGTTTAGCTGGAATGTTAAGTTCTTCATATCCTCTTTCAGCTCCTTTATGGCTGGATTTGTCTTCTAATATTGGTTCTCTTCCAGTTGTAGGGTTGTTTGTAGGGCCTCTGCCTGTGTCTGAAACTTCTGTTGTCACAAAGGGTATTTCAAGTGTGGTAGTAGTGAATTAACGAAAATATGCCTATGTTGCATATCTGTCAAGATGTACTTTAGCTTTCCCTTCAATCATTTGAATCTCTTGGCAATCCCCCATATAGATTCTCCTGGTTTCTGTCTAATATCTATCATCTAATTCATGTATTGATCCTCTGAACTAGGCTTCTGGAATTCATTTATCAACATCTTCTTGATATCTCCAATCATTCTGGTTGTCCCTGGCATAATGTTTGCAGCTAAACTCATGTACCAATCCAGTGCGCGATCTCTAAGTGTGATAGCTAAATGCGCAAGTTTAGTGTCCTCATTTGTGATTTGTTTCGCTTCCCAGATATTTTCACAAATGAACAAGTGCTTCTCAGGGTCCTCCGATGCCTCTCCTTTGAATTCTAGTAACCTGATGGTGGGATCATGTCTTGCCATCCTGAATGTTGAACTACTACCTCCACGTGGTGTAGATACTTGAATAATGCTTCCTGAACTGGCTCCCCTAGTTGTTGTCCCTTATGTAGATGTACTTCCCATTGTCCTCCTTCTTTCGAAGTTCAGTTGTCTAAATGGTGGTGTGCTTCTTGGTGTATTAGTCGCACATGTGTTTATGAGTTCTACATTGACATTGATATGGATAGGAGTGCTTCCTTCTATTCCCGTTCTTGGACCTCTCATCTTCCTCTCATATGTCGCACGCAAGATTTCCTCAATCTGCTCCATAGCCTGAAGATCCTCTACCTCTTCTTTGTCACTTTCCAAGGTTTCCCTCGCGGCTACAACTCTCTTCTTGGTGTTCACCTTATATTGGTAGGGTACTCCACTGCGCGTTTTTCCAGTTGTTGCCATGATCCGCTTGATCTGGTCTTCGTCCATCATAATTGTGTCCAAGGCCTCTTCCTTCTTTCCTTTATCCCTTTCTCCCTCCATTCCTCCTCTTGTCAGTGCTTCCCCCCTTCCCCCATGCACGCAGGGAAGTTTAGTTGTCTGACTCCATTGCCATTACACCTTTGTTATATAGTAATATCTTAATAGAAGTATATAATGATCTAATGTACCTACCTTGAGGTCCCTTCAATAACTCTTGTTCTGCTGCACTGTAATACTTCGTTGTATCTACTGCAAATTTTGTGATAAATACTGCAACAATGTTGTCTAACCAGAAATCTATTGCCCACGTAAATTTATTATCAACTCGTTGTAACTGCGCGAACTCTTCAGGATTCCACTCTAGCTGTCTAATCCAGTTTGTGGGATGGTTGTCTTTCAACCTTTTTATACACTCCTGCAATACATGTGGAAAATCATAGAAAAATACTTCATGCAAGTCGTTGAATACGTACTTGTCCAAATATTTGCACAGTGTTAACTTCGGGTTTGTGTTATCTCTCTGCGCAAACTCTAGCTCCTTTGTTTTCAACCAGCTCTCTATCTCTACCTTCGTTGGATTCTACGGTCTCAACATCCCCTTTTAAATTCCCATTCTCTCAACGTCTTGTCGTCCGGTCTGTCATTCTTTTGATGCGTCTTCTGCAAATCTCATGTACTCAATCCCATTCTTTTCTAACCAGCCAGCAAGGGAACCATTTGTTGGCTCTTCTATGTCTCTACTTTACTACTTAGGATTCTTTATTAGTTGTTTTGATCATCTTACTGTCATAGATTGACCCGGTTCAGATTTAATAAGCTCCCAACAAAATCCCTCTAAAACTATCGGCCCCTCTAGTAGACCAGAAGGTAACGCAACACACAGAGTGTATAGTGTAGTCTCACCCGAGATAGCTCTATGGGTGGCTGCAATACTCAGGTGTTTGCAACCAAGGAATGAGTGGAGATTTGCGGTTGTATCTTGTAATCTTTATTTATTCAGTCTAACATCTGATTATAACAATCATTATATTGATACATGTGAAATACCAGATCTAACTAGTTAATTCAGTCATCTAGCATTCACCATTTAACAACAATAAAGACGCATACATTCATTCACATAACACAGGTGTTATCGTGGTTCACCCCTTCCTAGGCTACATCCACAAAGATCTGGCTCTCAAGCTCTTTATTATAGTTCAGTAATAGGTCATGCTGCGCGTATTTGCAATCTTAGATCTTACTCTCTCCAATAGGCCCCTCGTTCCCTGTGAGGCTGACGAGATCGCACCAGGCTCCTCAAACTGCGATCTAACCCTTGGGATCGACTCACTCATAGCTTCCCTAGCTCACCAACTTACTAACTCATACAATTCTTACAACTCTCTCTTATTTGGTCGGCTCATATCTCTCTTCCTCTAAGTGCTACCTATTTATATTCTTGGCTCATTATCCATTACAATACATTACAAAAACCCTAACCCTAATGTCATTAGGTCTTCCTTGCATGTGTGCCTCGCTTACTTCCCTTACACATGTTGTTTTTCCTTCCAGCTGTCCTTTTCTCCTTTCATTCTTCTTTTCCCAAAAATAGCCTTTTCTTCTGACTAGACCTGCATCCAACACTGGGCATCTTCCATAACTCTGGTCCTCATATAAGAACCAAAGTTATTTTCTTGTACCTCTAATTCTGCAAGAAAGTGCATGTAGTAATTATCGTTAGAACATGCATAACATAAAACATTTCATCAATTAGAATACATGTTATTATTCACATCATTTTATCAAGAACAAAATGCACCGAGTCCAAATATGATTCATTTATATGCATTCCTCTCTAAAACATCTCTCCAATGGTTGTACTCATGCCTCAATGTGAGTTTTGAGTGAAAATTCACGACATTCACATGTTGCAATTTACACTCACTTACAACTGCATAATTTAATTTATTACTTTCTAATGAAATTTTAGAGCCCAATTCAAAATTTTGGGTTGATATATGTCCTCTCCTCCTCAAGACCTTCCCAACGACTATTTGTTTGTTCAAATCTAAAGAAATTTATATTGTTTTTCCTAATTTATCCATGTATGCTACAAGTGTTTTCTTTCTCTTACTGCACATTTTTAGGTACACATATCCCAAATCTGGATCCATGGCTGGATTCTATGGATCATAATCTTTCCATAGATTGCTCCTGTGCCCCAAATGAACTTTTGAGCAAGGATTTATGCCCTCTGGAAGTAAATTGGTGCCAAAATTTCACCTTAATTGTTTCAGCTGTAACTTTCTCATATGAGCTTTGTTTTTCACCCATAATAGCTCGTTGGAAAGATCTCCCCAAGTTATATTATTTAAATTGTAGAGAAGGATTTGGTATTGTTGGTTGTGGAGCATGATTATCTTCATGATTCATAGGTCTTTGTTTTCATCTGTGTTTATGCCCCATGAAGACTTTACACCTCGAAAGAATGTATACTCCTCCACGCGGGGGAGTGCAAGGTGGGGTTGCCCCCCCTATCGGGTCCAAGGGGTCCATCCCCCTGGCTAGGGGTCCAGGGGCAAATGGGCCCCTGAAGGAAAAATTGTCTTGTAAATGTATATTGTAATTTCATAGTAAATCTGGACCATTCATTATAAGGTCAGATATCTGATTATAGAAGTTATGTTAGGGTTTTTTTCCCTAGAAGGCAACCCTCTTTTTATGAGGTAAATGTATTGCAGTTATGCATCATTATGAATATTGTATTCTAAGTGAGTATACTGTGAGAGAAATAAGAGGAAGTTACATTGATTGTGTTGTAGGTTGTATCCCTTCATTTGTTGGATAATAATAAACGAAGGACCCGACAATTTCTCTGGTGGACGTAGCCCACACTGGGTGAACCACGTATATCTGTGTCTCTATTGTATTGTGTATCTTTTGTGTTTTATTTCCACATTTGTTTTAATTTATTGCTCTGCGATCCTATTTTTCTAACAATTGATATCAACAATTTCTATGGTGGACATAGCCCACACTGGGTAAACCACGTATATATGTGTCTCTATTGTATTGTGTATCTTCTATGTTTTATTTCCACATTTGTTTTATTCTATTGCTCTGTGATCATGTTTTTCTAACAATTGGTATCGGAGCGAAAGGTAACTCGCAGGAAAAGAGGGTTCCTAGTTCGGGTGGGAGCAATGGCGAAAGATGGAAAGTTTAGGGTCGAGAAATTTAAAGACCAAAACTACCAGTTATGGAAGATGAAGATGGAATATTATTTATATCAGAAGGATCTATTCCTAACATTGGGTGGAATAACAAAGAAGTCGACGGCCATGAAGGATGAAGAATGGGAGGTTCTTGATAGAAAGGCACTAGGAATGATACGACTGAGCCTGACAGTGTCGGTGGCTTTGAATATTTCGAAAGAGAAGACAACGAAGGAGCTGATGGACGCATTGGCCAAACTGTATGAAAAACCCTCGACGTCCAATAAGGTATTTCTAATGAAGAGATTATTTAATATGAAGATGTCAGAAGGTGGGTCTATTGTAGATCATTTAAATGAATTTAATACGGTTACTAATCAACTAAGTTATGTAAAAGTGGACTTTGATGATGAGGTTAAGGCTCTTCTAATATTGTGCTCATTGCTAGAAAGCTGGAACGGCTTGGTCATGGTTGTAACTAACATTGTTTATGGTTCAAACACTTTAAAATTTGATGATGTTGTTGGTGTTATCCTTAGTGAGGAAATGAGATGGAAAAGCATAGGTGAGACATCAGGTAATGCATTAAACATGGAGAATAGGGGAAGACAAAAGGATAGAGGAAAGTCCTCAGGGAACCGTGAGAATTCTAGGAAGGGAAATATCCAAATCCAGATTTGGAAAGATAGAGTGGTGGAATTGTGGGAAGAAAGGACATCTGAAGAAAGACTGCAGAGCTCCAAATAAATAAAGAGATGGACAACAGGAGAAAAATCAGGAAGCAAATGTAACAGGTGATGTGTTACAAGATGCTTTGATTCTTTCTGTAGATAATATTTTTAAGTCTTGGGTAGTAGATTCAGGCGCTTCATTTCATGCCACACCCCATAGGAAACATTTTCTAGATTATGTTCAAGGTGATTTTGGATAGGTTCATTTGGGTGATGACGCACCATGCAAAATTGTTGAAATGGGAAAGGTAAAAATAAAGCAAATCAATGGAAATCAGTGGTTGTTGAAAGAGGTAAAACATGTTCCAGATCTAATGAAAAATCTAATTTCAACAGGGCAGTTGGAAAGTGAAGGTTGTATATCCATATTTACAGATAAGGTGTGGAAGGTCACCAAAGGATCATTGATGATGGAAAAAGGAGAGAAGGTAGGTAAATTGTATTTATGTATTGGTAATATTGACTCTTCTATCTCTTTAGCTTCTACATGAGTGGATACAACACTATGGCATCATAGGCTTTGACACATGAGTGAGAAGGGGATGCAAATACTTCACAAAAGAAATTTGTTTCCAGATCTTAAACACATTGATTTGGATTGCTGTGAGCATTATGTTTATGGAAAACATAAGAGAGTCAGATTTCTCAGAGTCAGAAAAGAAAAGAAGAGTGAAAGGTTAGAGCTTGTGCATACAGATGTATGGAGACCAGCTCAGGAATCATCTCTTGGTGGCGTTCGTTATTATGTTACTTTTATTGATGATGCAACTAGAAAAACTTGGGTTTATTTCATTCGACAAAAAATTGATGTTTTTTATACTTTTAAGAAATGGAAAGCTTTGGTTGAGAATGAGACAGGAAAAAACTTGAAGTGTTTCAGATCAGACAATGGAGGTCAATATTGCAGCAAGGAGTTTGATTATCACTGTTCATACCATGGGATTCGTAGAGAGAAGACAGTTCCAAGAACACCACAAGAAAATGGTGTGTCAGAAAGGATGAACATGACAATCATGGAGCGTACAAGGAGTATGAGATTGCATGTTGGTTTGCCCTTACATTTTTGGGCAGATGTTGTAGATACTGTTGTTTACTTAATAAACAGAGGACCTTCAAGCTCTTTGGATGGTAGAATTCCAGAGGAGGCATGGACATGTAAAAAGGTAAACTATTCTTTTTTGAAGACTTTTGGTTGTGAATCATTTGTCCATATTGATAAAGAAAATAGAACAAAGCTTGAGGCAAAATCCAAGAAGTGTACCTTTATTGGATACAATGTTAATGATTTTGGTTATCGCTTATGGGATTATAAAAATAAAAAAATCATTAGGAGTAGAGATGTCATATTCAATGAGAAGGTCATTTACAAAGATCAGTTGCAGGGAAAGAAACAGGAAAATAAAAATAAAAATACACAATGCTTGATGAGATCACTAAAAAAGAAATTCCAAAGGAACCAGAAAATCAAAATGTACAATAACAGGAGCAGCATGTACCTCAAACTCCTGCAAGTGTTGTTAGAAGATCTACCGGGTTAAGTAGACCCCCTAAACAATACTCTCCTTCATTGTGTTATTTATTGTTGATTGATTCTGGTGAACCAGAATGTTATGAAGAGGCCATGCAGGTAGACACTAAAAATAAGTGGGGGCAAGGTATCAAAGAGGAAATGGATTCCTTAGTAAATAACCAGACTTGGGATTTGGTTCAGTTTCCTACAGGAAAAAGAGCATTGCAGAATAAATGGGTTTACAAGTTGAAGGAAGAAGATGGAGGAAAAAAGTGGTACAAGGCTAGACTTGTTGTAAAGGGGTTTGCACAAAAGAAAGGTATAGATTTTGATGAATTTTTTTCTTTTATTGTTAAAATGACTTCA
The DNA here is from genome assembly GCA_009831015.1 of Picea engelmannii. Lineage (NCBI taxonomy): Eukaryota > Viridiplantae > Streptophyta > Pinopsida > Pinales > Pinaceae > Picea > Picea engelmannii. The sequence continues at coordinate 378,729 of ML787659.1, read as the reverse complement.
ATTAGGACTATTTTAAGTCTTATGGTAGTAGAAGATTTGCATCTTGAACAGTTAGATGTAAAAACAACTTTTCTCCATGGGGATTTGGAGGAAGAAATTTATATGCAGCAACCACAAGGGTATGAGGTCAAAGGGAAGGAGAATTTGGTATGCAGGTTGAAGAAGAGCTTGTATGCCCTAAATCAAGCTCCAAGGCAGTGGTATTCGAAGTTTGACAGCTTTATGACAGAACAAGGTTATAGTAGATGTCATTTTGATCACTGCTTTATTTTAAAAAGCTAGAAAATGGAAGCTATATTATATTGTTATTGTATGTAGATGACATGATTGTTCCAGGGTCTGATGTGCAGGATATAAATGTGCTCAAGAATAAATTAGCTAATTCATTTGCGATGAAGGATTTGGGTGCCACAAAGAAAATCGTTGGTATGAGAATAACAAGAGACAGAAAAAATCGCAAATTGACATTGTCTCAGGGTGAGTACATAGATGGAGAGGTTTAGAATGAAGAATGCAAAACCAGTGAGTACACCATTGGCCAACCATTTCAAATTAACTAGGGAAATGTGTCCCAAGACACAGTAGGAGATATAATACATGTCCAGGTTCCCTTATTCATCAACAGTTGGTAGCTTGATGTATGCGATGGTTTGCACAAGACCAAATATTGCACATGCAGTGGGATTTGTGAGCAGGTATATGAACAATCCAAGCAAAGAACATTGGGAGGCAATAAAGTGGATTCTCAGGTATTTGAGAGACACTACAAGTCATACATTGTGTTTTGGAGGTTCATACATTGTTCTACAAGGATATGTTGATTCAGATATGGCAGGTGATAAAGATAGCAGGAGGAGTACCACAGGGTATGTTTTTACTATAGGTGGAACAACAATAAGTTGGATTTAGAAACTGCAAAAGGTTTTTGTACTTTCAACAACAAAAGCATAGTATGTTGTTGCTACAGAGGCTAGTAAAGAAATGATTTGGTTACAAAGGTTTATGGAGGAATTGAGAAAGAAACAAGAGAATAGAAGGTTGTATTGTGACAATGAGAGTGCCATTCATCTTGCAAAGAACTCGACTTTCCATTCAAAGACTAAGCAATATACAACTCAGGTACTATTTCATACGACTCGTCTTGGAAGATGGACATTTGATGTTGGAAAAGATACACACTAGACATAATCCTGTAGACATGTTAACAAAGGGAGTAACTAGGGAGAAACCGAGTTCCTGCTTAGTTTCAGTTGGTCTTCAAGCATGAAGATGAAGATGAGAAATTTGCCAGGTCCAAGAAGGATCATAGTCCAGTAGATATAACAACGGTGGAGTTGTTGAGATCAGTCTCCAAGTGGGATATTGTTGGTTGTGGAGCCTGATTATCTTCCTGATTTAGAGGTCTTTGTTTTCAACTGTGTTTATACCCCATGAAGACTTTATACCCAAAAGAATGTACACTCCTCCACACGGGGGAGTGAAGGGGGGGTTACCCCCCCTGCAGGGTTCGGGGGCAAGCGGGGCCCCGAAGAAAAAATTGCCTTGTAAATGTATATTGTAATTTGATAGTAAATCTGGACCATTCATTATAAGGTTGCATATCTGACGGTAGAAGTTGTGCTATGGTTTTTTTCCCTAGAAGGCAACTCTCTTTTATCAGGGAAATGTATTGTAGCTATGCATCATTGCAAATATTGTATTCTGAGTGAGGAGACTGTGAGAGAAATAAGAGGAAGTTACAGTGGGTGTGTTGTAGGTTGTATCCCTTCATTTGTTGGATAATAATAAAGGAAGGACCTGAAAATTTCTCTGGTGGACATAGCCCACACTAGGTGAACCACGTATATCTGTGTCTCTATTGTATTGTGTATCTTTTGTGTTTTATTTCCACATTTGTTTTATTTTATTGCTCCACGATCCTGTTTTTCAAACAGGTACATTTTTTTCTTACGGGTTTTGATTCCCTAAAAATATACTTTAGGGCCTCAAAATCGCCTCACAAGTTGAAGACCTTAAAAATACCGAAAAAAATCATAGAAAATTGAATGTTTTATTTATACAATAGCCTTTGAATCTGAAATGTTGATCTCAAATTGGGTGAAATATCAGTTGTTGATCTAAACTCTATTAACGATTAGCGATCGATGTTTTCCTTTGGATGCACACACCACTTTTCCAAAATTGTCAACCCGACTGTCGACCATCAACCCTTTCCTTTGACAGCTGATTCACAAGACATCACTAAACCGACCGATCCAACCATCGACCATTGGCCATCGACGTTTTTAGTCGGTGGATAAAACTCCTTACCAATTCGGCCAACCCGATCATTGACCATCGACCATTTCTTGGCTGACATGGCATGACACGTGGACTCTAACATGGCAGTCCGACTGATGTGGCATGACACATCATCCTCCTCTTTTCTCCACCAGCCATTGACAATTTCCCTTGGATGATCTAAGCACCTCGAAAAATTTATTGACACCCGACCATCAACCATCAATGATCAACTCTTTCTCTTGCTCGATCGAAACACTTTGCCAAATCGGCCAACACCTGACCATTGGTCATTGACGATTTTCGTTGGCGACTAAAACACTTTGTCAATTCAGTCGACCTGACCATTGGTCATTTGCAATTTCTCTTGCCTAATTCCAAAATCTTCACCAAACTCGTCGATTCGACCATTGACAAAATCTGTTGTCGAACTTCAACACTTAGAAATTTTTGATCAAATCTTTGGTGAGTTTGGATCGTCAATCTACCATTCAAAATGATCTCAGCCATAGATTTATCAAACTTCTCCTAACTCTAATGACAAATCTCAACCATCGATCTGCTCTATTTTCCAAGCTCCGAAAGCAAATCCTAACCATCGATCGATTCCAACTTTCCAATGGTCAGAAATGAATTCAGACCGTTGATTCTCTTCCTTTGTAAACATCAAAAATAGATCATGGTCTTTGATTTGTTCGACCTTGCTAACTCCAACAAGCTTATAAATTTTTAAATTTATTAAAATGAAGTTGGGTTGTTGATCTCGAGATCAGACGTGATCTAGATCATCGATTCATTGAACTCTGCCCAATTTCTATAGCGACCATTATAACATGATTTTCGACCTTCAAGGTCGAATTCAACTCTGTAACTTTGCAAATTGATGCCCCATATCATCTATGAGAGGATTCTTAGGCATTTAAAACTCAAAATTTACCCACAAATTTGGGGATTTCTCTCTCATTTCTCTGCTTTTTTCCCAAATTTGCACATACCAAAATGTGTAACAAAGAATTTGTCCAATTTGCACTTGTCCTAGCCCATACAAGCTCGGTTTTTGAACCAGAGGCTATGATACCATATTGTAACATTCCCTAGCCCGATTGAAGTCCATTACAAGCAAAAAACTCATAAAAATTAAAATTTACTGTTAACTAATTTCCTATAGCGTACCAGCTACAAATTACATACACATATTTAACCATTGATCGATACCATTAATTAATTGCATATACAACATGCTAAAATCACACATGAATGTAGTTAATAACTTATTACAATAACGTTTAAATCAGTCTTATACACATAGTGAATGCACTACCATTAAAATTGATAGAGCAACACAACAACAAAATAAAACACTTATCTTTTAAAATAGTTGTGCAACCAACTGCTTCGGATGAATATTCCACCCAACCATAGATTCGTTGTTCCAAATATCAACAACAAGTCATCCCCGAGTTCATGCTAGCAATCCACAAAAGAGGGTGGTCTCTCATTGTCCACTCATAGATAAAAAATCCCGCAACCCACCGGTATTCTCCTACAACTATCTCGATTTTCAACCAACTCTCTTCCTATCTACATGCCCAATCCAAGGAATGTACCCCTTCAATGATCTTAGTCCCTCATGTGACTCATTCATTTATCAGTGTCTCTGTGGCACAAGTAACTAGGAATCTCTCTGATGGGAACTCAAGGGACCTCACTGCTAGGAAAACTACCAAAAAACAATAACAAACACTTTTTGTTACAATGCAACTCACACATGAGCTCACTCTTTAGACCTAAAAACATGGCTCTTCAATTTTCAGCCCCAAAACACTCCAAAAACACTCCAACGTGCTTCAGAATTCACCTTCCATGATTACTCCAACTCCAAACTCTCTTTTTTTTTTCTCTAATTTTTGTTTATGCCAAAAGATTGATTCTAAAAATTGTTGTAACAACCCATGCAAATTTCCTCTCCTTTGGCTTGTTTTCTTTACTCACACACTTCCCCAAGTTGATTGTACTCAACCCCCATGCTCCCAATAACTATGGGATGTGACTTCTCACACCCACCCTCTTACATGCATTCAATGATTGGCTTTGGGAACACTCAATCAGAAAATAGAGTTTAATACATAATGATAATAAAATTGAGGAATGTGGGTTGAATTAATAGACATGTGTAATTCCCCCCTAGACCCCTCTCTTAGACATTCTCCTAGACTCCCCCCTCTCTTGTGGATTAATTCAACCCCCATCTCTATCCATATCCCCCAACAACTGGCATCACATTTTATTATTAAAATTCATAAATATAATTCACATATACATCACTTGGTCGTAGCCACACATTGTATCGACATTAAGAATTAATTAAAATGGGGATTATAGTGGGGATGTTACAAAGAAAGTTGTTGAGATTACTATTTTATTGTATTCTTTGGGGAGAAAAGTGGACCTAGGAAAACAAATATTATTTTATTGTATACGAGGGTTGCGCTAAAACCCATATAAGGGTTTGCTCTCTCCATTTGAAATTTGGGAATTCAGTGGATGAAAGAACTTATGATCAAGCTCCAAGCATTGGAATAAAGGTATTTTATTTGTCCCAATTGTGAGTAATTGCATGTACAATTTTACTATGTGTGCCAAATGTTCTTGGTATTACATTGGTAGTATTTTTCATTATAGATTTGGATTGTCAAAGCTAAGCATTTTTGTCACTTTGTCTTAAAGAGGAAAAGTTAATGCCCCATATATACATTGTGAGTGAATGCATAACTTTAATCTTTAAGCAAGGTCACTTCTATGTTGGTTTGGTCATGGAGTTTCCCCTCAAAGAAGTCCCTCCCCTTTATGAAATCTGAAATATTTTGTTTTCCAAATTAGGGCTATTATAGGGCATGTCACCTTGGATTCCCATAGCCCCTGATATTTTTTTAAGAACAACCCTCTACAGGTGCATACACGACCCCATCACCCAAACAAATAAGTCATTGGTCATTCTGTTTCATCCACTACCCCCAAACTCAAATTCATTTTCAATTTTCCCATTTTTTTTTTTATGTTACTAAGTTTTCCTTTAATCCCACTCCATACTACATGAAGTGAGCTTAGTAACCCATAGGAAAGCCCCCCTTGGTTAGGATTTCATTTTCCCTAGCCTAAAGTGTAGAAGAGAGTTGGTGAGATGACAATGGCCAACCTCTCAATTACACAAGTCTTCACCTAGGTGCTTGGGACTTTTTAACCTTTGTGGGTGATATATTTTGTGGTAATAGACCCTTTAAGAGAAAACAAAGATAGGGGATTGAGATATAAGGAGTTTGTCACCTTGGTAATTAATGGTAATACATTTTTTTTAAAGGTAAGATAAAGGAGAATGCTGAGTTTTACTTAAATTTTTAACATTACCATTAATGGTTTTAGGATGTTTGAGAGTGGTTCCAACCTCATTGTACTTCATATGGAGAAAGTAGAATTTCATATCCCATTTAGAATTCAATAGAATTAACAGTTTTTAGGATTCCAAGGTTGGCGGGTTGTAGCATTTCCACTGGATTATATCATGTATGAAGGTGTGGGATTGGCATTAGTCAAGACCACCAAGCTATGGGATTTCACATCATGTAGTCATCTATGAGAGTTAACATAGACAAATGTTTCCTTGTAAAATTTTTATTTATGTGCATCATTCTTATTTTTTGCTTATTTTCTTGCAAGATAACGTGTTATTAAGAAAAAACCTACATATATGTATATTTTTTGTATTTTTTCTATACCATGTTTCTCCTACATACCCATTTTTTGGGGGATCACATTTCCAAGCATTCAATTTCATAAGCTTGTACATGTTTCCACGTTTCATGCAACGTAGGTTTAAACACAAGTTCCAACAATATGAGTTCCCCTTAGTAGTTGAATGGATGGATCATCTTCTAAGAATTACATGGAATTACGCCAGGTGATTAGGTTTTCTTCCATATCTCCATGAATCGCAACAACAATGATAGCCTATGTGAATTCTACCTTGCTAAGAAAACTTGGAAACCCAAATCAAGGACCTTTTTCAATTTTTTTATGGTTCCCCAAAACTTGAAAAATCTGGCGCAACCAAATATATCGAACATGGTTGGTGAAAATAAGCCACTTGCTTGGTTAGTTGAAGATGCCCTTCCACTTGGAGGATGAGTGCATGATTTACCCAAAAATGTTGAAAGGTATCTTCAAAAGTGTAATCCAAACGATTCTCTCTTATCATAAGACCACCTTAAAGAATATATGCACACCATTCACGATCCAGGTGGAAATTGGTGTCCACCCACCCATTCCACTGGCTCAAAACAAGGGTTTCCACCTTGGCAGTTTTTCTACAGCTTTTCGGGTCCTAAACTTTCGGGGTCATTTTGAGGCCCTAAACAACGTTTTTTGGGCTCACCACAGTCACATTATAAGTTTCACCCAAACTGTGATGATAAAATGTGTATTCCTCATATAGACCTTTCAAACGAGCTATCGTGCACCCCAAACATAGATCGTATGTAAAATTTACGCCCTTAGGAAGTTGATGTACCAACTATCCCCATCAGGGCCCACAAACCTTTTGGCGTTTCATCTTTCGAGGTTAGGGTTTTCGATTTTCTTTATGTTAAAAAGGCCTCTAGAGCCTCATTGTAAACATCATCATCTTCTTGCGAATGAGCGTAGCCATCACATCTCTTCTCAGAGATAAGATGCCACCATTCTAGCGAGTTCATTCACTCTGTATTTTTACAGCTTCTATACATTTCCGTCATTAATAAAAATTGTGCATTACTGTATCTCTGTGTTTATTGCAATATCTATATATATTTCATGGTTATATCTCTACCTTCATTTCATTCTCAAAATAATCCAGATCCATGGTATCAGAGCAGGATACTCCTTGTCGTTTCTTAGTGCATGTCCCCGACGAGGTCGGGGTATAGAGAGTTGGGTCTTGAGCTAATTTCTCTTGAGTACAACCACTCTCGCCAGCCCAAGCATCCTCCCATGGCAGAAGAAAAGAGAGACATGAGAGAAAAAGATCCCATCAAGTTATTGCTCGCGGAATCCCTCGCGCAACAGGGGAATGAGATGTTGGAGAATTTTTCCCAAATCCTTCAACGATTGTTGACAATAACAGGTGTGTCTTCATCAAGCAGTCGCTTTGGAGTTGCTACTCCATTCAAGGTACAAGTTAATTTTGATATTCCCGTATTTGAAGGTCAAAGCGATGCATATGCTTTAGAAAAATGGTTAAATTTGCTAGAAGGTTATTTCTTTGTTCACAATTTTTTCGACAGAGAAAAGATCACCTTTACGCTCCTTAAGGCCCTCCCCCGTGTCAAACATCAGTGGGAAACTTACTGGGAGCGAAATTCCATAGGGGAGTCTAGAATATTTGGGGTTGAGCCCACTTGGGATTTTTTTATGGATGCGGTCAAGGAGAAATATTACCCTGTGGGAAACTATGATGACCAGTACATGAGATGGACCATGCTACATCAAAAGCATGACCAAACAATGCCGGAGTTCACAAATACCTTCCATACATTGTGCACCAAGTTGGGTATCAAAGACTCTGAGTGACATCTGGTTCTGAAATATCACGAGGCTCTACACATGTACATCTAAACCGAAATGGAATTTCTAGACATTTCATCATTGGGAGTCGCTTATAGATATGTTATCGAAATCGAGCAGAAATTTAAGTAGCAGAACAAGCGAGAGTTCGGGTCTGCAAATCCGCAGCAACCAAAGTATGGTAAAGGCAACCCTAACTCATAGAACAACCAACCTCAAGACAACTAGTCCAAGCTGCAGGAAAAGAAGAGAAACATGAAGATGAAGAAGGACAATGAGAAGTGGTGTGACTTCCACAAAATCCCTTTGCACAACACCGATGAATGTTGCTCAAAACAATGATTGGTGGCCGAGCTCAAATAAATGGAGTCGAGCCCCGACTCAGACTCTAATTTAGACAATAATAAAAGGAGACATATAATTGATGCAGAACCCACTACTACTGTTGCAACCGCAACAATCCAAGCTGAAGTACCAGAGGATCATGAGGAGGGGGAGCACCTTTTCCATTCACATATGTGGGTGAAGGGGACCCCACTGCATTTTGTTATTGATAGCAGAAGGCATAAGAACCTCATCTCAGCAAAGGTCATCAAGCAGTTGGATTCACTGACAAAGCCACACCCGCAACCATACAACATCGAATGGCTCTACTAAGGTCGAGATCTTTATGTTAGCCAACAGTGTCGCTTGTCATACGACATCAAGCCCTTCAAGGATGAGTTATTGTGTGATGTTGCCCCACTGGAAGTCTGTGATGTTATGTTAGGCCAACCATATATGTGGAGGTTTCATGTTTTTTATGAGTCTCGACCCCGTAGCGTCATTGTTACTCTGGGGTTCAACCTTGCATGATACAGAGGTAGTTTCGACTAATGTCCCGAAAAAATAGTGCCGCAAGTAATCTCTCATACCGAAAAAATTTAGCCTCTTCACCATCTGGTCAAAAGAGAAGGACACTACAACCATTGCAGCCTCATCCCAAGACCCTTCTATCCAACATAAGCATATCAACAAGAGTTTAGAAGAACACCAAGATATTCCTACAGCACCTACGGGGGTGCCTCCATGTTGCCCAGCCAAACCAAGTTATAATAAATCCCTTCATGTTCTTCATGTTGCATCTTCACCGACAGAATCCTCCCACACTCAGGTAGATCATGTAGCCAAATTGGTTAAACAGATCCAACCCCTCCAACAGCAGGTTCATAACAGCCTTCAACAAGCTAAGTAGGACAACTTCTTCAGCAAGGCAAACAACTCACCAAGGTTCATATTCAGCAAAATCTTCCCGGGTGACTTCACGCAATGGATACCATTGCTTCCTAAGGGGGGTGGATTGATCCAGGAGAAAATCAACATCCACCCACCTATTCCATTGGCTCAAAACATGGGTTTCCACCTTGGCAGTTTTTCTACAACTTTTCAGGTCCTAAACTTCTCGGGCCGTTTTGAGGCCCTAAACAACATTTTTTGGGCTCGCCACAATCACACTATAGCCTTTATCCAAAGTTTGAAAAAAACATGTGTAGTCCTCAGATAGACCTTTCAAACAAGCTATCATGCGCCCCAAACAGAGATCGTATGCAAACGTTATGCCCTTGGGAAGTTGACGTACCAACTACCCCCATCGGGGCCTGCACACCTTTTGAAGTTTCATCTTCCGGGATTAGGGTTTTGGATTTTATTTATGTTAAAAGGGCCTTTAGAGCCTCATTGTAAACATCATCGTCTTCTTGCGAATGAGCGTAGCCATCACATCTCTTCTCAGAGATAAGCTGCCACCATTCTAGCAAGTTCATTCACTTTGTATTTTTACAACTTCTGTACATTTCCGTCATTAATAAAAAAATGTGCATTATTGTATCTCTGTGTTTGTTGCAATATCTATGTATATTTCGTTGTTATATCTCTACCTTCATTTTGTTCTCAAAATAATCTAGATCAATTCATTTGCAAAATGTTAGGAATGAAGATGTTGTTTGTAGGCTTTTCCATTCACTTCTTGCCAGTTCTACAACTCACCAGTGAATACTATACACAAATGGCAGGACTTCACAACTATGTTCCTAGAGAAATTTGAGAATGAGCCAAACCCTAGAACTTGGCTCCCGAGCTCTATAAAATGACAACCCAACCCAATGAAAAGCCCAAATATTTTAACAACAATTCAACACTTAGTATCTTTGGAATCCTATAAACAAAAGGCCTCCCACAAAGTTAATATTGGAATTCTATTTGAATGCTTTAGACTCCATTGTAGTGTTGCTTATGAAATGAGCTAAAATTCCAAACATCACATTAAAACTGGCCTATGTCGAAGCAATCAAAATCAAGAAGGAAATGACTTCCCTTCAAGGCACTTCCCCTCTCAAAATTAAACCATTGAGAATTGTTCCTCCAAGTTACATGAAGAGAGTTGCAATTTCTTTTCCAAAAGAAACAACGGACATTGACACTAATGCCACAACTAATAATACAAATAATGAAATAGAAGGTATGAAAATAGTTTTGTAGAAGCTATCCAACAACTTCATTAATCTACAAAGGAAAGTGGGAGAAGGCACATTTAGTAACAAAATTTTTGAAGCTTCAATAATTACCAAAGGCCAAACAACAACAACTAAAATACTCCCCATAGAGAAGACACAACACTTGTTAATAACCAAACCAGATTAATGAAATGAGTATGGAATAATGGTGGATATTGCATTAAGATGCCTATAGTGAGAAGGAATGTCCATAATTCCTAAATGCTAGATGCACTATATTGTTTTACACAACAAGCTAATTATAACAATGTTGGAAATGATGATGAGTTAGAAGAACCAAACCTTTTGACCATTGTGGCCTTGTGGGATATCATGCCTTTGGCTAGAATGGAAGCTTTCTAAGAGGATGATGAAGAAGAAACCAATGAGGTGGAAGAAATACACACTAGGTAAGGGTGAAAGGAGTATCCTTTAAGACACATAATGAAACAATCTACATCTTCCAATACCCTTCCCAAATTGCAAACAACACCTTATACACAATCATCTGCTTCCACAAAAACTTCATAAAATGAATATGACATTATAGAAGATATAGAGAGCTTCCACAACCACTTCATAAAATGAATACTACATTGTTGAAGATATGGAGAAGATTAGGGAAAAATTCACCTTTGTATGAACTTTTAAATATCAATGTAAAATGTGAAGAGCTATAATATCTTTGAGAGATCCAACCACTTCAAAGAAGGCTTCAACTATGAACACAACCTTGAAAATGAATATAGATTCAAACTTTGCCCTCGTTTCTAAGCTTTCATATTTACAACTAAAACTTGCACAATTGTATCAGTTGATTCAAAAGCATCTACTAACATTTTGCTTTACTCGGTCTACCAAAAACTAAATAAAAAACCAATCAAGTCACCCCTATAGATTATTTAGCTTGACATATCTTAAAGAAAGGTAATAGGGATTTAAAAGATGTATTTATTCAAGTATCGTTCATATATTCTAATACATCGAGTCATTGACATAGTGATAGTGTGCATTCCCTAAGCATATGGAATGCTCTTACATAGAGGTTGGTCTCAAAATATGAAAGGATCGTTCACCATTGATTGGTATTCATCTATGGCTTCCAAGAAAGAAAAACCAAATAAGGTCTAGAAAGACCAAGAGAAGCTGATGAAATACACTTTAACTGATATGGAGGAGAAAAATGAACCCATCACACACTTTGAAACTCAGCTAGGAAAATTTTTCTTAGTTGCATCCTCCATGCTTAACAAGCAACCTGCTACTCCTGTACTTGCTTGAGATGGATGCAAATGAAATCACTGTACATGTTGTAAATAACACCGCCTTAGGTGAACATGTAGATACTAATATTCGACGATTCTATTTGATAGAGCTAAATCCAAAGCCGAGGAAGGGACCAGGTGTGTTTATATTTATCTCGACCAAAGTAATGTTGTTGATGTTTGTAGATTAGAATTTGAATGAACCAAAAACATTGTTGAGTAAAAAGATCTAATCCTAGGAATTTGGAAAGCTATTGAATCAAATGTTTGATATTTAAAGGTTTTTGGTGATTATGAAACTATTACCAATAAGGGGAGGAGTAGGATACATTACAAGTCTCCTCGTTTATAAAATTATAAAGAGAGGCATGGGACTTGATTGGTTCATTCACAACATTCAACATTGAATCTATACCTAGGCGAGAGAATGTTGAATCCAATTCCTGGCAACTTCAACCTCATCTCTATCCCCATTTGAATTTTTTTTAGAAGTAAATCCTTTATCGAACTTCTCTTTAGACCTATTGCACTGGTAATAGTGGGAACTATAAATTATTTAATGAGAATGAACACATCATACAATTCCTAATTAAGGAAGATTTTTTTTTCAAGGACATTGTCATTGATGATGAAGAACATACTAAAATTATGGTAGACTCAGGGGACACAATAATTAATTTGAAAACAAATAAGATCTTGAAAGCCATTGTAACCTTGGAACTTTTTTTACCGTTGTTAGCGCTGTCATTTTTTTCAGTTAGAGTCAGTCTTAGTCGAGTCATGGTTTGTGTGTCAAAGCGTGTGAGGTCAGGTATCAAACAACGAATGGGTCGAAGTCAACAAGTGTCTGGTTGGCCCTTGGAGTTGAGAAGATACATCAAAATCAAACATGTGTAAGTGGTAAAGGTCTTATCCCAAAGAGTCGGGTCCTGTCAGAAGAGGAGGTTTTATGTGCCAAAGGTCGAGGCAAGTTGTTAAAATAAGAGTCACGGCGGTATATGCAACGACCATCATTAGCTCATTATGAAGTAAGAAAGGATGAGAAATCATGATGCTCATATCATGTATACTTTGCAACTCTTATCAACTGTACTTTACACACTCCGAAGTGTACCCATCGCGCGGATGTGCTGCACAAATCTTCAGGTTGCTTTGAAACCTCTAGTCATCATGGATTCAATGTCCCCTGTCATGATTCCATCTCTCGCCCGTCCAGTTATAAATGACAGTTTCTCTGCATGTATTCTATTCACCAGCCAAGTTTATGCATTGTCTGTAATTTTTCCCACAAGCCCTAAGTTTCTCGCTGCGGGAAAGTCGATTTCCATCAACTGTGTCACAAACCCGGGTCAATCAAGATTACCGCTTTGGGTCCGTGCTAAATCCACCACGTGCGCGGACCAAACACGCATTGCACCATGGCGACATCCCAGAACATAAGGAAAGGGGCACGAAGTGGAAGAAATGTGGGGCCCGAACCTCAAAGTTTGACATTGGTAAATGAAGATCCGAATGTCATAGCATATTTTGAACAAGTCGAATGCATGTTCTATTGTAAGAAAATCCAAGGATTCAACGTGAAACTGGCAGAATAGTTCTCACTCAGATTCAATGGGCTCCGCGCAGTAATTGCAGGAATCTCATTCCAGGTGACAGAGGAAACTCTGTCAGCCGCAACAGAGATCCCTCCATGCGGTGAAAGGTTGTCTAAAGGCATGCCTTTGGACGTGCTATGTTATGAGGAATTCAAAAAACCAGACTGTTTAAACAGGAAAGTCAAAGCAAGGGTTCCAAGTCGATATCTACAGGAGCCTTTTCGAAAGCACCTAAGGGCGATTATAAAATATTTCACCTATGAAGGAAGGTCTGATAGAATACACCCACATCACATCAGATTGTTGATGCATTTTACTGGAAGGAGACCATTGAACCTGCCTTTCTTCTTGCACCAAAGCCTTTGAGAAATGGCAGACAACGTCCAGGATGAAGCAAACCAGCTGAAGAATAAACTATCTCATGTCTCACTAATCAAATTGTTGATAGTTGAGGAGTTGAGGTGATTGGGAGAAAACTGGGATTCATTTATGCTCACAGTTGACATCCCTAGGGACCCCAAAGGAGATTCCCCTCTACCCACGGGAAAAGTAACATCTCACCGCGTGGAGGCGGAAATAGGAAGGGTTGCAGAGGAAGGAAAGACGTTGGAATCCCTATCCCCCCAACAGTCCATACCCTAGAAGAGGGGCATGCCAAGGAAGAACAAAGAGACCGGGAGGCCCAAGCCCCGAGCAAGCTGCGCGCAACGTTAGCCGTCGAAGAATTACTCATGCGCGCCATTTAGCTGGAACCTGTCTAAGGTCCAAGTCGAGAAACCTGCAGCAGACGGAGAAGACCAGACACTAAAGGCATAGATATTTGTGAATCGTCGCAACAGCCAAAGCAAGCGCAACTCGTTATTTCCAAGTTGTACCAAGAGAACAAGGAACTGAGACAACAGTTAGCAGAAAATACCCTTGAGGCATCAACATCATAGGGTCGAGAGGGAAACATGACTTGGCTCAAGAGGCAGCTCAGGGAAGCACAAGACACAATCATCCAGTTGCATGAAGCACAAAGGATGTAAGAAGAGATAATTGCAGAGCACTTCAAGGAATGTGGATCGACCATGGAAAACATCCACAGGGCTCTAGCCAGTGTGCAGAAGAGGCTGAAAGGGAACGCAATTTTGTAAATAAAAGTAATGAATCTGAAAAGGCGCAACTGGTCTCTCAGGAGAACGCTTCAGATATCAAAATTGCAGACAAGGCCAAAAGCATAATTGACCGACTTCGTTTCTGTTTTCTCAAACGTGGTGCATATTTTTTCTCCACGTGTCTTGTTTCTTGCTGGGAAGTAGGGACTTTGACAGGTACCCGTGTGGAAAGCATACGACACACAATGTTGGAGACCCACCTATTACAAAGGACAAGTGTATGTTGGACGCAAGACAATATGAAGAAAGGCGTTGTCCCATGATTGGCATTATCATCTTGGAAACACTTGGACAGTTCGCGGTTACTCGCCACATGCACGCTCCAGCAAATGATCGCGCGGCAGAAATCAAGGCTGTTACAAAGGGTGGTAGGAGTCTGACAGAGCACTTGATCGTCCAGATAGCCTGTCGAAGGAAAAACATCGACACATCACTCCTTAACGATGAAATCTTGACGAGGATCGAACTGTCATGGCAAAGACGTCGGTTATTGTACGATTAAGTACAGTCAGTTTCTATTTTTAGTAAAGTGCCATACGAAGGATCATCTAGTAGAGAATAGTCAGAGCCTAATTTATAGGGATAGTAGTTGGAGGGCAGGGCAGCCCAAGCGGCACACCCTTGTATATATATTTCATCTTTTCAATGTAATCCAGGTTGGTTGGAAAGTAATCTAGACAGTGATTGTTGAATGTAGCTTTCGAACTCGATTGAAGTTTAATGCAAAGGTCCTGGAAATTTGACGAGAAGATTCTAATGGTAGCAGTTTGATGTATTGTAACCTCTCTTTATGTACGTGCTTCATGTGTTCTTTATATTCATATCTATATTTTGGCTAAATTGGAACATTATTCAAATCTAGAAATCACTGTGTGGTGCTCTAGATTTCTCCATTTATACGACTGTGTTTTCTTCCAAGTGAACTCATAATTCATCTCCAACGGTGCTCTGGGTTGCTTCATGTGTTTTTTCTCTTGCCATACACAAAGACTTTGAACTGAAAGACCATTTCCTACTTAGCCTTTATCCTCTCAAGTTTAGTCACCAAGTCATTTGTTTCTCTCATTTTCTGAAATTGAGTCCATGGCCCAAGGTCTCGCGTTCTCTTGCCAATAGAACCATAAATATTGTACAAAAGTGTTAAATCTAGCCCATAGTTTCAAAGTCATAACCTGTACAGAGACAAAGTCTCAGAGAGAGCCCTCTCTAGGTCGTAAAGGTTAGTCGTCGGCCTTAAAGTTGGTTTGTAGGTTGCCTCTATCATTTGTTTCCTTAGACGAATGAGTTTATAGAGCGCTAACATTTTGGCGTCGTTGTCAGGGAGAATATTGAATGAAACTTTCCCTGGGAGAATGACTAAAGCTATAGTTTTGACCCCTGAGGGTAACAATGGGCCAAACATCTATAATGGCTTAAACCTTTACCCCGACGACTCCAGTAAAAGAGACTAGTAGCATAAAGTAGCGTGACTCAGAAATCCTGGCTCCAAAGACAGTGTATACCAGATCAAATCTTGATACGGACCTTGTAGCACCCATGTACGATCCTAAAAAACTTATGCATAGGGCAAAGGAGCAGGCACCAAACCCGCTCTATTACCTGGACAAAAACTTATCCTTACCCAAAGACTGTGTATAAATAATTGACGACCTCGATTTTGATGCCCTGTTCACACAAAGTGTGGGAGGTTAGATACCGAACAACGAATGGGTTGAAGGCAACAAGTGGTCAGTTGGCCCTTGGAGTCGGGAAGAGACGTCAGAATCAAACATGTGTAAGTGGTAAAGGTCTTTTCCCAAAGAGTCGGGTCTAGTCAGAAGAGGGGGTTTTATGTGCCAAAGGTCGAGGCAAGTTGTTAAAATAGGAGTCACGTCGGCAGATGCAACGACCACCATCAACTCATTATGAAGTCAGAAAGGATGAGATATCATGACGCTCATATCATGTATACTCTGCAGCTCTTATCAATTGTACTTTTCACACTCCGAAGTGTACCCATTGCGCAGATGTGCTGTGCAAATCTTCGGCCTACTTCGAAACCTCTAATCACCATGGATTCAGTGTCCTGTATCATGATTCCATCTCTCGCCCGTCCAGTTATAAATGCCAGTTGCTCTGCATGTATTCTATTCACCACCCAAGTTTATGCAATTTTTAAAATTGTTCTCATGATCCATGAGTTTCTTGCTGTGGGAAATTCGATTGCCATCAGTTGTGTCACAAACCCGGGTCAATCAATATTACTGCTTTGGGTCCGTGCTAAATCCACCGCATGCATGGAACAAACACGCATTGCACCATGGCGACATCCCAGAACATAAGGAAAGGGGCGCGAAGTGGCATAAATGTGGGGCCCGAACCTCAAAGCTTGACATTGGTAAATGAAGATCCGATTGTCAGATCATCTTTTGAACAGGTCGGATGCACGTTCTATTGTAAGAAAATCCATGGATTCAACGCGAAACTGGCGGAATAGTTCGCACTCAGATTCAACAGGCTCCGTGCAGTAATTGCAGGAATCACATTCCAGGTGATGGAGAAAACTATGTCAGCCGCAATGGAGATCCCTCCATGTAGTGAAAGATTATCTAAAGGCATGCCTTTGGATGTGCTAAGCTACGGGGAATTCATCAAACCAGACTGTTTAAACGAGAAAGTCAAAGCGGGCGTTCCAAGTCGATATCTACATGAGCCTTTTCATAAGCTCCTAAGGGCGATTATAAAATATTTCACATGTGAAGGAAGGTCTGACAGAATACACCCACATCACATCAGATTATTGATGCATTTCACAAGAAGGATACCATTGAACCTTCCTTTCTTCTTGCACCAAAGCCTTCGAGAAATGGTGGACAACGTCCAGGTTGAAGCAAACTAGTCGAAGAAGAAATTATCTCATGTCTCACTAATCAAATTGTTGATAGTTGAGGAGTTGAGGCGATTGGGAAAAAACGGGGATTTGTTTCTACTCATAGCTCGCATCCCCAAGGACCCCAAAGGAGATTCCCCTCTACCCACGGGAAAAGTAACATCTCACCGCACGGAGGCGGAAATAGGAAGGGTTGCGTCAAGGAGGTAGAAAAAGTTCCCCCCCCCCCTTTAACTTTGAGAACGAAATAGCCAAAATTAAAATCTCTGTCTCTTTCAACGAGCTCATCAAGAAAGGAGAGTATCTGGATTAGATTATTAAAATGTTAAAGATGGGAGAGACTCCCAACACCTTGAACATCCAGGATGATCACCCTACCATTTTGTTTGGTCCGTGCATGGAAGAAACGAGAGATATTGAGGACGTTTTCCCTTTCTACGTCGGCCTCAAAATCCATGACATGACTCTGCATAACAACATGCTGGATTCGGGCGCGTCACACAATCTCGTGCCCAAAGTGGTCATGGACGAGTTAGGTTTGGACATCACCAGGCCCTATAAGGATCTTTTCTCCTTTGACTCGAGGAAAGTGAAGTGGTTGGTTCTGATCAAAGATTTGGTTGTGTCGTTGTCCCAAATCCCTTCTAAGAATATGGTTATGGACGTTGTGGTGGTCGATATACCCCCTAAATCATGCTATTATCTAGGTTGTGGACCGCAAAATTGAAGGGAACCCTGCAGATGGATATGTCATATGCCACCATTCTTGTCTTCGGCCAAGAGAGACAGATGTACATAGAGGTGTTGTTGAAATACATGGTAAGTAGCAAGACCCAGCCAAACAACCATCCTATCTACTCCGTCGACACCGAGATCGACTCCTCTATATTCTGCAATGACCTGAGCTTTGAAGGAGAAGAGTCGACGACCATCATGATTGTCGAGGATAAAGATGCGCGTCGAGCAGAAGAATGTGTAGACCCGAGAAACCGCGTGGAGAATGAAATTTGCAACATGAGCTTCGACAGAGTCGTCAACAAGGAAGGAGTAGGGGCCAGTGTATGGATAAGTCCCCCTAAGGTGGGCACAAAACTCTGCTCTTAAAAACTCACCTTTGATTGTACAAATAACATGGATGAGTACGAGGCATTGATTTTGGGTCAGAGAGTTTTGAAAGAGTTGGGCGCAAAGAGGATAGCGGTGCATGGAGACTCTGAGCTCATCATAAACCAAGTGAAAGGTATATACTAGTCCAAGCACCCTAGATTGAGGGCATACAGGAACCTAGTGCTGGACCTCCTCGAAGAATTCTCAGAGTATAATTTGTCAGCGATCCCAAGGGGGCAGAATCAAATTGCAGACGCCTTGGCCACCTCGGCTTTAGTTTTTAAAATTCCCATTTTCCCAATAGAAAATATGAGATCGAAGTCAAACACAGGTCGACGATACCCAATAATATCAAGTATTGGCAGGTGTTTGAGGATGACAAATAGGTGGAGAGATTTCTCCAAATGAGCGACGAGTTCGCTAATGTGAACATTGATGATGAGTGTTGTTGCAAAGAAGATGAAAGCGCAGCTGCGCACGGTAACGACGACCCCTTTCAGAACCAGATAGATGGAAGGGACTTAGTGCAACTAAATAATAATATCATCCCCAAAGGATTGGTTCCATTCGAAAAGTTGTTTGGTGAAAACGATGTGGCCAGAAATCCCAAGATCACTGCGAATGATGAGGATGTCGAGGATTACAACATCGGGACCCAGGAGAATCCGAGGATAATCAAGTTGTCAAAGATGCTCAGTCCGGAGATCAAGCAGAGATAAATCAAGCTCATGAAAGATTTTCCTGATGTTTTCGCCTGGAGTTATGAGGACTTGAAAGTCTACGACACTAGAGTGATTCAACACGTCATTCCCCTCAAAGAAGACCAAAATCCTTTCAAGCAAAAGATAAGATGGATAAATCCCCTGCTATTGTCACTAATTGAAAAGGAGGTAAAGAAACTTTTCGAAGCCAAAATTATTATTTCTTTGAGATTTTCGAAATGGGTTGCCAACCTTGTACCTGTAAGGAAGAAGGGCGGAGAAATAAGGTTATGCGTGGATTTTCGAAATTTGAACAAAGTATTCCTCAAGGACAACTACTCGCTTCCTAAGATGGACTACATCCTACAAAAGGTAGTCGGATCCCAAAAGATGTCCATGCTGGACGGTTTCTCAGGCTACAATTAGATCATGGTGCACCCAAATGACCGGGAAAAAACAACCTTCGCGACACCATGGGGTACGTTCATGTATGCGAAGATGTTGGAGCTACTTTTCAGAGGGCTATGGATATAGCATTTGCTGAGGAAAAGGAAAAAATTATCGTGATCTACCTAGACGACATTACAATGTATTCCAACTTTGACGAACAACATCTTGAACATCTGAAGAAGGTCGTTCAGAAATGCAGAAAGTTCGACATATCTTTAAATCTGAAAAAATCACATTTCGGAGTGCAAGAAGGGAAATTGTTGGGGCACATCATCTCAAAGGAAGGTATAAAGATAGATCCCAGCAGGGTAGAAGGAATTCTGAATATAAACACTCCTCGGAGCAAGAAGGAGGTACAATCCTTCCTAGGAAAGGTGAATTTCTTGAGAAGATTCATCCCAAATCTAGCTGAAATTATAAAGCATATCACAAGCATGCTTAGAAAGGGTAATGAGATCAAATGGAGCCCCGAATCCAGGAGATCGTTTGAAGACATCAAGGTAGCGCTGACTAAAGATCCCATATTGGCCAGCCCAGATTTCACAAAGGATTTTATCTTGTTCTCTTTCGCCTTGGAGCACACCATCATTGGTGTACTATTACAGAAGGGTGACCAAAATTTTGAAAAGGCTATAGCCTACTTCAGCAGGACGCTGACAGACTCCCCACTGAGGTACGATATCATGGAAAATCAAGCATACGCATTGGTGAAAACCCTCAAGGAGTTCAGGACTTATATACAACATTCTCACGTTATTGCTTACGTGCCCAGCAACTCAGTCAGGGACATCCTGACTCAGCCTGACCCTGAGGGAGAAAGAGGTAAATGGATCACAGTGATGCTGGAATACGACCTCGAAATCAATCCCACAAAGTTGATTAAGGGTCAGGGGCTCGCAAAATTGATGGTGCAGTCGAACTACGACGTTCTGGGAATAAACTTCATCATTGATCTGTCAGAGAACCCTCCATAAGACGCAATCCCGAAGATGTCTCAGAAATTCATCGATTCACCTTGGTACACAGACATTATTCAGGGGTTGAGAAATTTGCAATCCCCTCCAGGGTTAAGTAAAACCAAGGCCAGGTTTCTAAAGTTGAAGGCCGCTAAGTTTTGCATCTTAGATAACTCTCTGTATTGGAAAGATCCGGGAGGGATATTGCTAAGTTGTTTGCTGGAAGATGACGCGGAACGAGCCATCAGGGAATTCCACATAGGCGACTATGGGGGGAATCACTACTAGAAAACCACCGTGCATAAAATCTTAAGGGTAGGTTATTATTGGCCCAGCATTTTCACATGCGTTTACAAAGAAGTTTCCAGTTTCCACGAGTGCCAGATATTCAATGGAAGGAGAAAGTTGCAACCCCTGCCGTTGAAAGCAATCTCAGGCGAAGCGTCGTTCATGCAATGGGGCCTAGACTTTATCGAAGAGATTCATCTGCCATCCTCGGTGCAACATAGATGGATACTTAAGGCTACACATTACTTCACCAAATGGATCGAAGTAGTTCCAACGAGGCAGGCTATCGACATGGTCATCATTCAGTTTATGGAGACCAACATCTTGTCTAAGTTCGGATGCCCTATCAAGATCATCACGAATAACACAGCCACATTTAAGTCCAAGAAAATGGAAAAGTTTTGTAGCAATTACAATATAACCCTGGGACATTCTACAGCTTATTACCCATAGGGTAATGGATTAGCGGAATCATCCAACAAAAGCTTAACCATGATTATTAAAAGGCTCCTGCATGACAACAAGAAGGCCTGGCATAAGAAGCTCATTTATGCGCTATGGGATGACAGAGTCACTACCAAAAATTCCATCTCCACGTCAGCATTCCAAATCGTATATGGTACAGATGCAGTTTTCCCTACCTCACTGGGATTGCCCATCAGGAAGTTGCTACAAGAGCAAGAGGCTGAGCCAAACGATGCTCGGAGAAGGATAAATTAGTTGATTCATGCGCAGTAGATGAGGGAGCAAGTTTACAACCGATAACAACTTCACCAAGACAGGATGAAGAAAACTTTCGACAAACACTCTAAGTAGGAGGACTTCCAGGTGGATGATCTGGTGCTAAAGTGGGACGCGAGGAACAAAGACAAGGGGAAGCATGGAAAATTCAATCATCTTCGGATGAGACCTTTCAGAATTGTTGCGTACCACGGGAACAACACATATCTGCTAGAAAAGCTAGATGGAGAGTCCACTGGCGGGGGACATGTAAATGGCAAGTTCCTCAAACACTATCTGGTTCAGTAAGTCTGTTTAGTTTTTCATGTCATTGTAAATAGCTGTTTCATTTTTTATTTTCAAAGAAGGCATTTTGAGTCAATATGTTAGCAGAAAATTGAAGCCCGGAGTCAAGGCCCTAAGTTTATGCTAAGTCTGGTCGTAACTATGTCAAGAAGGTCTAGGAGGTGTTTTTCTTTTTTGTTGTTTCATAGTCTGGAAATCAAATAAGGCCCAATGGTCAGGCACTTGGTCTACTGTTCTTTGCCACCTCACTGGGAGGATAACATCCCCATTGGAGCCAGCTGTTAGCACCATCATTTTTTCAGTTAGAGTCAGTCTTAGTCGAGTCATGGTTTATGTGTCAAAGCGTGTGAGTTCAGGTACCAAACAACAAATGGGTTGAAGTCAGCAAGTGGTCGGTTGGCCCTTGGAGTCAGGAAGAGACGTCAGAGTCAAACATGTGTAAGTGGTAAAGGTCTTTTCCCAAAGAGTCGGGTCCTATCAGAAGAGGGGGTTTTATGTGCCAAAGGTGGAGGCAAGTTGTTAAAATGGGAGTCACGTCGACAGATGCAACAACCAACATCAACTCATTATGAAGTAAAAAAGGATAAGAAATCACGACGCTCATATCACGTATACTCTGCATCTCTTATCAGCTGTACTTTACACACTCCAAAGTGTACCCGTCGCGCGGATGTGCTGCGCAAATCTTCGGCCTACTTCAAAACCTCTAATTACCATGGATTCAGTGTCCCCTGTCATGATTCCATCTCTCGCCCGTCCAGTTATAAATGCCAGTTACTCTGCATATATTCTATTCACCACCCAAGTTTATGCACTGTCTGTAATTGTTCTCACGAGCCCTGGGTTTCTCGCTGCGGGAAAGTCGATTGCCATCAGCTGTGTCACAAACCCAGGTCAATCAATATTACCACTTTGGGTCCACGCTAAATCCACCGCGCGTGCGGAACAAACATGCATTGCACCATGGCGACATCCCATAACATAAGGAAAGGGGAGCGAAGTGGCATAAATGTGGGGCTGGAACCTCAAAGCTTGACATTGGTAAATGAAGATCCGATTGTCAGATCATCTTTTGAACAGGTCGGATGCATGTTCTATTGTAATAAAATCCATGGATTCAACGCAAAATTGGCGGAATAGTTCGCACTTAGATTCAACGGGCTCCGTGCAGTAATTGCAGGAATCACATTCCAGGTGATGGAGGAAACTCTGTTAGCCGCAACAGAGATCCCTCCGCGTAGTGAAAGGTGGTCTAAAGGCATGTCTTTGGACGTGCTATGCTACGAGGAATTCATCAAACTGGACTGTTTAAATGGAAAAGTCAAAGTGGGCGTTCCAAGTCGATATCTACATGAGCCTTTTCGGAAGCTCCTAAGGATGATTAGAAAATATTTCACACGTGAAGGAAGGTCTGACAGAATACACCCACATCACATCAGATTGTTGATGCATTTCACAAGAAGGATATTGTTGAACCTTCCTTTCTTCTTGCACCATAGCCTACGAGAAATGGCGGACAACGTCCAGGTTGAAGCAAACCAGTCGAAGAAGAAATTATCTCATGTCTCACTAATCAAATTGTTGATAGTTGAGGAGTTGAAGCGATTGGGAAAAAACTGGGATTCGTTTCTACTCACAGCCGACATCATCCCCAAGGACCCCAAAGGAGATTCCCCTCTACCCATGAGAAAAGTAACATTTCACCGCGTGATGGCGGAAATAAGAAGGGTTGTGGAGGAATGAAAGATGTTGGAATCCCTATCCCCCCAACAGTCGATACCCCAGAAGAGGGGCAGGCCAAGGAAGAACAAAGAGACCGGGGAGGCCCAATCCCCAAGCGAGTCGCGCACAACGTCAGCCGCTGAAGAGTTACTCTTGCGTGCCATTCGACTGGAACTTGTTGAAGGTCCAAGTTGAGAAACCTGCGGTAGACGGAGAAGGCCAGACACTGAAGGCACGAATATTCGTGAACCATCGCAGCAGTTAAAGCAAGCGCAAATCGCTATTGTCGAGTTGTACCAAGAGCACAGAGAGTTGAGACAACAGTTAATAGAAAAGACCCTCGAGGCATCAACATCACAGGGCCGAGAGGGAAACAGGACTTGGCTCAAGAGGCAGCTCAGGGAAGTGCAAGACACAATCATCCAGTTGCATGAAGCACAGAGGATGTCAGAAGAGAGAATTGCAGAGCACTTTAAGGAATGTGGACCAACCATGGAAAACATCCACGCGGCTCTAGCCAGTGCACAGAAGAGGCTGAAAGGGAGCACAGTTTTGCAAAGACAAGTAATGAATCTGAAAAGGCGCAACTGGCCTCTCAGGAGGACGCTTCGGATATCAAAACTGCAGACAAGGCCAAAAGCATAATCGATCGAATTTGTTTTTGTTTTCTCAAATGTGGCGCATATTTTTTCTCCCCGTGTCATGTTTCCTGTTGGGAAGTAGGGACTCTAACAGGTACCTGGGTGACAAGCATACGACGCGCAATGCTGGAGACCCACCTATTACAAAGGACAAGTGTATGTTGGATGCACGACCATTTGAAGAAAGGTGTTGTCCCCTGACTGGCATTGTCATCTTGGAAACACCTGCGACGGTTCGTGGTTACCTGCCACATGCACGCTCCAACAAATGATCGCGTGATATAAATCAAGGCCGTTACAATGGGTGGTAGGAGTTTGATAGAGCACTTGATCATCCAGATAGCCTGTCGAAGGAAAATCATCGGCACATCACTCCTTAACGATGAAATCTTGCTGAGGACCGAACTTTCATGGCAAAGACGTCGATTATTGTACGATTAAGTACAGTCAGTTTCTATTTTTAGTAAAGTGCCATATGAAGGATCATCTAGTAGAGAATAGTCAGAGCCTAATTTATGGGGATAGTAGTTGGAGGGCAAGGCAGCACAAGCGACACACCCTTGTCTATATATTTCGTCTTTTCAATGTAAGCCAGGTTGGTTGGCAAAGTAATGTAGACAGTGACTGTTGAATGTAGCTTTTGAACTCGATTGAAGTTTAATGCAAAGGTCCTGAAAATTTGACGAAAATATTTAATGTTAGCAGTTTGATGTATTCTAACCTCTCTTTATGTACGTGCTTCATGTGTTCTTTTTATTCATATCTATATTTTGTCTAAATCATAACGTTATTCAAATCTAGAATTCACTGCACGCTGCTCTATATTTTTCCATTTAGAGGACTGTGTTTTCTTCTAAGTGAACTAAGAATTCATCTCCATTGGTGCTTTGGGTTGCTTCATGTGTTTTTTTTCTTGCCATACACAACGACTTCGAACTGAAAGACAGTTGCCTACTTAGCCTTTATCCTCTCAAGTTTAGTCAACAAGTCATTTGTTTCTCTCGTTTTCTGAAATTGACTCCATGGTCCAAGGTCTCGCGTTCTCTTTCCAATAGAACCATAAATATTGTACAAAAGTGTTAAATTGAGCCGATAGTTTCAAAGTCATAACCTGTACAGAGATGAAGTCTCAGAGAGAACCCTCTCTAGGTCGGAAATGCTAGTCGTTGGCCTTAAAGTTGGTTTGTAGGTTACCTCTATCATTCGTTTCCTCAGCCGAACGAGTTTATAGAGCGCTAACAACCGTTAAGATGAATTTTGAAAACTGACTAACACCAAAGTGAGAAAGTCTTCCATGAAGTACTAGGTGATTATTATCGTAACCAATCGTGATCCAAAATAATCAACCTTGGTAGTTGTTGTACTCTTGTAGAGAGGAAACCATATGTCCAATCATTTAAATAATATTGGTGGTTTTTGCTTGGACTTATAAGCATTTGAAGGCATATGATACCAACAAATTCAACATACTATACCCTTGAATGTAATATCAAGCCATTTTGATAGAAACAAATGCCTTATTATCCTTTGTTTATCCAAAGGGAACTCCATAAACTCTTACTCCTCGTTTGACATTCTTGTCAGATTTCCAACCTAGTACTTGTTTGGAAAAAGAGTGGCAAGATTAGATTATGAGCATGTCATTTCAAATTTCAAAGTTAATATTCTTAATATGTATTCATAAAATTTATATTTACATGTTAACAAGGTATTAAATATTGGTTGTCAATTGGGTTTAGCTTGGGTGTTTGGGAGGAATGATTGTTATCCTCCCCACCTGAGTTCAATTTCCGCAAGTGACATGTTGAGCTCATAACAAGTATATTGTTATAATTACTTCAAGTTCTATTATTGATCGGCCTCGTGCACTAAAGATTCTAGAGTTTATATTTCGAGGAAGTACTTGAGGGTTTATATAAATATTTAACCTCTTAACTTAACGAATTACAACTTAACCTCTTACCACTAAACCAAAATCTATAAATAAATTATATATAAATATTAATTCAATTTTAAATGAATATAAATTTATACATTTTCTAACAACCTATAAAGTTAGAAAAGTCTATAAAATATAAAACCCAAGAGGGACAGACTTTATATTGCAATAGTTTAACATTACACATATTATATAGTCACACCTTTGCACCATCATGTCACCATCGAGAACAATGCTAGTTAATATGTTGCTATATGATGAGATAAAGATAAATCTCATCCCCAATAGTGTCACACTTACATGTTTTTAACTGTTGAATTTTTAATGGTTAGCTCAAGCACATGTATTTTCTTTCAATTTAGCATGAACTTGAACCATAAACAATGCAACAATACAATAGCTGCAGTAACCAAGATCACAAGAAGAATAACCATGCACAAGACATAAGAAGTTATCCTGGGAAAACCCTTCTCAAACAAGGGAAAAACCCAACAATCCTTTGCCATAAAGTCAAGAGAATATCACCCTCACATCATAAACCCTAGCGCACACATGAGGGTGCTCTATGACCAAGAAAGAATAGTGCAGGAAAAAGATGCACACTAAATTTTAGCTCTCCAAGTATTGGTTGTGAGAGAATGAGATGAATGATCCACAATGGGGATCATTCCCTAATATATACATGACCTAACTCATCAAATAGATATGTCTATTGGCACAATAGGGTCGACTTGTACAACTCAATAATATAATTAATATTTTACATAATATTAATTATCTTTACACAATAGGGCCGACTTGTACTCTTCACAATACAAATTAGGGTTTCACAATAGTCTTACTCTTAGACAATATAACAAGGGATCTCCCACACATCCTCTAGTGCTCCGCCACTAGGGACAAGTCCACATGTGCTCAACCACAAGGGACGTCACTCTCAATAGATCAACTCAACTAAATCCATAGGAGTACGAACTGGAGAGCCATCTAAAGTCAACTCAACTAAGTCCATAGGAGTATGATAGGAGACCATCTCAAGTAATCTCAACTCAGTCTAGAGGAGCACGACAAGAGACCAACACAAGCCATCTCAACTCAGTCCAGAGGAGTACAAGTCACCTATCACATAGGCGTTCTCACAGATCATCTCAACTCAGTCCAAAAGAGAACGATCTGGAGAATGTCTCATGAAGCCGCAATCATCAACACTCCCTCTCAGCTAGGAGGGCATTCTCCACCAGGCCAAGTCTCTCACGGAAGTACTCGAACTTTGTCTTGGCAAGCGGTTTGGTGAAGACATCTGCAACTTGCTCGTGTGTAGAAAGGTACCACACATGTATTGCTTTCCTCTGCACCATATCTCTAATGTAATGGTATTTGATTTTGATGTGTTTCGATTTATCGTGAAACACATGAATCTCTGAGAGCTTCACACAACTCTGGTTATCACAATGGATAACGGTGGAATCCATTTCATGTCCAAATAATTATGCAAGGAACTTGCAAAGCCACACTGCTTCACGAACTGTCACACATAATGCAATGTACTCTGCTTTTGCGGTACTCAAAGCCACAAAATTTTGTTTCCTGGTGCATCAAGAAACTATGGTAGATCCCAAAGTAAAACAACAACTGGAGGTGCTCTTCTGGTCCACTGCGCTCCCTGCCCAATCTACATCGGCATATCCCTGCAATCTCATGTCTACACTAGAGGCATAACTCAGTCCATAACCAACTATGCCTTGTAAATATCTCAACACATGCTTCGCTTATATCCAGTGTGATTGTCTCAACTGACTCATAAATTGGCTGAGTACACTCATTGCATAGCATATATCAGGTCTGGTGTTAACCAAATACATCAATGATCCAATCAACTGTTTGTAAAGATGTGGATCAATCTCACCAGAATCGAAAGAAGTCTCGCTCAGTTTCTTCAAATTCATCACCATCGGTGTAGGCATGGGCTTGTAGTCTGTCATCTCGAATTTATTCAATATCTCAACTGTGTATTTTCCTTGACTCAGGAAAATATCATCAGTCCTTTGCCACACTTTTAGTCCCAAGAAGTAGTACATAATACCAAGGTCCTTCATCTCGAATTTAGAAGCCAATGCATGCTTGGATTCAACAATAAGGCTTTATGAACCGATGAGGAATAAGTCATGAACATATAGGACCAAAATTAGGCACTCGTCACCAACAATGTTGTAGTATAGGTTGGGATCAACAACACTCTTGCTGAAGCCCAAACTCATCGAGTATCCATCAATCTTCTCATACCATGCACGAGGTGCATGCTTTAGTCCATACAACTCTTTCTTCAACCTACACACATGAGACTCCTTCTCATGTGTCACGAATCCATCTGGATACTTGATGTAAACTTCTTCCTCAATCTCTCCATCGAGAAAGGTTGTCTTCACATCCATCTGATGTAGTTTCCAACCCGTGGATGCGGCAAGGGCAATAATCGTACGGATGGAAGTGTAACGGGCAACATGAGCAAATGTCTCTTCATAATCAATCCCTTCACTTGAGATAATCCTCTAGCCACAAATCTCACTTTGTACTTCTCGACACTTCCATCAACTGGATGTTTGATCTTATAGATCCACCTGGAAGTCACTACAAACTTCCCTTTCGGTCTCAGAACAATATCCCACACATCATTCTTCATGATGGACTGATACTCTTTGGTCATGACATCTTTCCAAACCTGCTGACCTGTTGCTTCTCCATGACAAGAAAGCTCAACATCAATGATGTGGCTCATAGCTGAAACATAACTCGAAAATCTCAGTGGTCTCTTGCTCTCTTGGAATGTACCACAAGGAGCTGTATGTTCCTCTGCCTCCTGCAGAGTCTGTCGAGCCCATGCAGGCCTCTTCTGGACTATTGCAATGTCTCTGGGAACATCAACTGGAGCTACGGGATCAACTGGATCAGTAATTGTCTCCCTTTGAACTACCGAAGGGGGATAAGGTATTGTCTCTTCTTTCTTCTTGATGTCAATCTCCATTTGAGATTATCTAGATCTTCGAAAGGCTATCTCTTCCTCAAAGATGACATCTCTGCTAACTTTGATTTGTCATTGACTAGGGATGTAGATCTGGTATGCCTTCGAAGATTCATTGTACCCCACAAATGTACCCTTTCTGCCTTCTGCAGAGTCTCATAAAGAAAACTTTTGTCCACAAGTTCTGCTAGCTCTACTTTCTTCTCAAATGGTTTGAATCCTTTTTAGTCAAGTGACTCCCTTTGAAGTCTGAAGGATAAACATCTATCCTGGAGGAAATTGTGACATCATCCTTCTCCTGTGTTGCTATCCTGGAGACATCCCATGCCTTCTTAGGTCCTCTATTGCCTCTACAATACTTTACTAATCAAGGAGAAATACGGGCTCCCGTACTAGGGATCATGGCCCTTCAATAATGAAATAAGAAATCTAGCCTCCCGTACTAGGATAATAACTAAAATGCCCCCCCGTAGGGATAACAACCAAAATGGCCTCCTGTACTAGGATAATAACCAACCAAGAAAATTTGGACTCCCATACCAGGGATAATGGTCCAAGTCATGAGAGCTCCCATACCAGGGATAATGGTCCAAGTCATGAGAGCTCCCATACCAGGGATAATACCCTTCATTATAAAATGCAAGCTACTACAGAGCAATGATGAAATCAAATAAGGAATGTAGTACAAAACTTACCTTAGTCTAGTTTACTCCTGAGTGCAGTCTGCCCATAAACGATCAAACTAAGGTAAATCTGCTCTTCCACCGATACTTTGAATGAATGGTTCCCAATGGCTTGGAAGAGCATTGAGGGTAATTATGACAAGCTCTCTGTCTGTTATGGTTTCTCCAATGGCTCCTAACTGATCTCTGATCTCTGAAATCTTCATGAAGAAGGTAGTAGTGGTGTCATCTTTTTCTCTTCATCGGTTGCTGTTGCTGGTAGATTTCCTTCTATCAACCTCAATAGGTCACTCTCTTCTAGAGTAATGTGTAATCTTGACTTCCACGAGCTGAAGTTGCTTGATCCATCAAGCCTATCTTCCACCAAGGTTATGTTCCTCATGGTTTGCAGATTCTTCACAAACCCTGATGGCTAGGCTAGAAACCCTAGCTATAGAAACCCTAACGTTTTTCAAGAGGAAGTCTCTAGGATGTTCGTTGGACTTATGACTGCCAACAAGAAGCCCTAGCGAGTCAAAAGAACCTCAACAAGCTGCAAAATTCCCCAATGACCTGTAGAAACCCTAGAAGCCGAAATCTACAAAAACCCTAGAAACCCTGCTTGTGAAGGATTTAGGCCCAACATTTCAAGGGAAAGTGCTAAAACTAACTTGACAAGAAAAAATGGAAAGGGTCGTTTTTGTAGTTGCAGCAAGAAGCTGACGACTAACTTGGAAAGGTGCTGGAGTAGCTTGTGCAATGGCTCTTCAGGAACACTGCTCCGATACCATGTTGAATTTTTAATGGTTAGCTCAAGCACATGTAGTTTCTTTCATTTTAGCATGAACTTGAACCATAAACATTGTAGCAATACAATATCTGCAGTAACCAAGATCACAAGAAGAATAACCATGCACAAGATACAAGAAGTTATCCTGGGAAAACCCTTCTCAAACAAGGGAAAAACCCAACAATCCTTTGCTATAGAGTCAAGAGAAGATCACCCTCACACCACAAACCCTAGCGCACATAAGAGGGTGCTTTATGACCAAGAAAGAATAGCGCAAGAAAAATATGTGCACTAAATTTCAACTCTCCAAGTATGCATTGTGAGAGAATGAGATGAATGATCCACAATGGGGATCATTCCCTAATATATACATGACCCAGCTCATCAAATAGGGTGGACTTGTTCAACTCAATAATATAATTAATCTTTTACATAATATTAATTATCTTTACACAGTAGGGCCGACTTGTATCCTTCACAATACAAATTAGGGTTTCACAATAGTCTTACTCTTAGACAATATAGCAAGGGATCTCCCACACATC
Source organism: Picea engelmannii (assembly GCA_009831015.1). Classification (NCBI taxonomy): domain Eukaryota; kingdom Viridiplantae; phylum Streptophyta; class Pinopsida; order Pinales; family Pinaceae; genus Picea; species Picea engelmannii. The sequence goes on along the minus strand of ML787659.1, from coordinate 347,591 downwards.
CTCTAGCGCTCTACCATTAGGGACAAGTCCACATGTGCGCAACCACAAGGGACGTCACTCTCAACAAATCAACTCAGTTAAATCCATAGGAGTACGAACTGGAGAGCCATCTCAAGTCAACTCAACTAAGTCCATAGGAGTACGACAAGAGACCATCTCAAGTCATCTCAACTCAGTCTAGAGGAGCATGACAAGAGACCAACACGAGTCATCTCAACTCAGTCCAGAGGAGTACGACTCACCTATCACATATGCGTTCTCACATATCATTTCAATTCAGTCCAAAGGAGAACGATTTGGAGAATGTCTCATGAAGCTGCAATCATCAACATTAACCAATGCATATATGGCCATACTTGACACGGCATAATGCTAACGCATATAGACACTATAACACCAACTTGATAGTATAACTAAAATCAACAAATAACACCGACGTTATAGCTTAACTTGAATGTGAAAAAGTACAACCTATAAGCTAATGCAAAAGGAGTACTATCCTTAACTTATATGATGTATGTAGTTTGTTTTCCTTTTTATTATACAATACTTTTTTAGAAAACTTGCTTAGCATTATGCCTAATTATAAAAACCTACACATTCAATATTTTCCTATTCTCAATTCAATACTTTTTGTAAAATAAATACACTTTGTTTGTTTTGTGGCTTTTTAATTAAAATGGAGTCTAACTTTTCCCTAGGAAACAAATGAATATGAATATGTAAAAATTACAAAAGGTAAGATGGACAGTATACCGCAAAATGGTGGTAAAATGACAAACAATAGTAAGCATAAGTTCACGGTGTAGTGAATACCTTGTGGTTGTAAACATTGGTCCATCTATCATTCATGTGACCAACCTTTTGTCGGAAATAATGTTAACGCAACCCTAAAGCAAGTATCGATGCAAAACCCTAATCTAAAACCCTATTATGTGTCGCTTTTTTTTTTTCTCTATTCTGTGTATATATATCCAAGACCTGGCTCTCGAAAGAAAACGCAGCGTACTGAATAGAAGGCTTTATTCTCTTCTCGTTCCATTACCAGGGGATTCTATTATGTGTCACATAGGTAAGATTTTCTACAGTGTCTGTATGCTTTCGTTTGATGTTCGAAGTTAAATATCAGTGTGGTTCTCTGTGATGTTAAATTTGATGACGAGTCTGATGCGCATAATATAGTGATGCGAAATGAGGCATTTGTCTGAGAGAACAAGTTTTATAGTTAAAGTTAGCCGCCAAATGATGAAAATCTTATATTTCACGACGGTCTTCAGAGGTATCTGCCGAAGCTGAAAACTCTTTCGTAAATTTCTGATGGCTTGGTCTTAGTTAAGTATTTTCCTCTTTGTTTTCATTTTATTTATTAAAATGGTTGCATTGGCTGGTTAAGTTTTAAGCCTGCCGGAACACGACGATGGGCACTATCCGATGCTAAGTACATGGCTCTGGTTTGATTGTATTCCTTTGAAAAAGTGATGTACTTTTTTTTCCCTTTAATCGGGTGTTGTTTAAGGGCTTGTATTAGGGCTAGGGTTTGGGATTTTTTTAAGGATTCTTTGCTGATGGTAATCGTTGTCGCCTAGTTGGGGGTACTTCTGTATATAAGCATCTATCTCCTCTGACTCCATTAGTTGCTAGCTGATCTTTGCACCATTGAGATCTGTTTCGGGTTTTAGATTTGGTCAACTATGTGAAATTTTGAGGATAATTTTTTTCTATTCTTCTCATTATTTATAGGTCGTATTCTCTAGAACAGTTGTTGTATTGTTAATAGTTACCTTACGCATGCCTTGTTTTACCAATAATGAATCTATCGTAGTATTGAGTTGCATCAGAATATTATTTCATGTAACGAGCTTCATTGATGGCCAAATATCTATCGTTCATGCCCCTTTATTGAACAAATATATAACCATTGTATCACCTAAGGGTCTAACTGGAAAGAAACTTATTTGTGTCCAGCTGGAATATCTGAAAATATTTAACCAACATGTAAAAAATGAAAAAAATGATTAATTTTTTTAAATAACTAAAACTATCTCCTCTCACATGTCAGTAACCCCTTGGTTCTCCATCCCCTGCTTTTACTCCCTTTTCAAACTGAAGAAAAAAATCCAAAAATCTTCAGACTCGCCTTTAGAACAGTGATATTGCAATTTTATCTGCTGATATTTAGAACACTGGTTTAAACTCCCAAAGTTAGTTTGTCATCTAATACTTCAGAATCGTCGATAGCGATATYATTTACTGATATTTACAAAACTGGTCTAAGTTCCCAAAGTTAGTCATCTTATCCTTCAGAAAAGTCCATAGCGTGTCCTTACTCTAGTACTACTTTCAATTCTTAGCCTAAATAGTGCTTGAATAATTTTTTAAATAATAGAACTATCTCCTCTCACATGTCAGTAACCCCTTGGTTCTCCATCCCCTGCTTTTTCTCCCTTTTCAAACTGAGGAAAAAAATCCAAAAATCTTCAGACTCGCCTTTAGAACAGTGATATATTGCAATTTTATTTGCTTATATTTAGAACACTGGTTTAAACTCCCAAAGTTAGTTTGTCATCTAATACTTCAGAATCGTCGATAGCGATATTATTTACTGATATATTTACAACACTGGTCTAAGGTCCCAAAGTTAGTCATCTTATCCTTCAGAAAAGTCCATAGCGTGTCCTTACTCTAGAACTACTTTCAATTCTTAGCCTAAATAGTGCTTGATTATACTTTTATAGTGACTGATGAGTATTTTGGTATAAGAGAATTCTGGGTGTAATTTTTGAATATTTTCTTTTTGATGTGTGAATGGCCTAAGTTATCCTTATTTTTGAGAAGGATGTACTGATATAGGCGGAATCGAGTATAATCTGAAAAAATAGAGTTTGTCTAACGTTATTATAAATAATATGTTATTTATTATGAAGATCTTTGGAACACCCATGGATACAAAACAGAAAAGGGGCTGGTAGACTCAAACATCTATTGTATTCAGACTGCCCTCCACTTTCTGGAAATATTCTTTTCCAGATAAATCATTAGTTTTCTATTTTAATTTTTTTGCAAAAAAGTATATTTTTATTTCTTCAACCAAATTACACACTTTTCAGATACTTTGAAAGCATTGCATATAGCTGTATAATGAGCAGCATCACATAACTCAAGCTTAAAGATGTACCATTTCCAGGTTACAAAGGATCATCATTACAATGAACTATCTCATCCTTATGCCACAGATAAACAACACAAAAGTTCTGCATACGAAAGTTCCGAAAGACCATAAAAAAGTCTATCAAACTGAGTCTTAGGGTACATAACCTATTGTACAGATACCAAATCAAAATAACTATACACAATTAATACACGAGCTGAAAAAAATATTCTGAAGATAAAAATCCCATCAGTCCCCGTAGAAACAGGTTTTAAGCTTGAGGAAATTCAAGAAAGGGGATGTTAGTATTCGGAGTCAATCCTCCCAGATTGTACCAATGTCCAAATCAGCTATACTTTCCTTTTATAGGAGATAGATAGTTAAAAGCATTACAAACCCGCTAATCTCCAACAAAGGAAAGTATGATAGAATTTGTGTAGACTTTTAAACTGTAGCAATCCTTTATAAAAATAACTGCCCCCGCCCTTGGATTGGAGGTTCCGCCTTTAGCAGCCCCAAATAATTATGCTCCTAGCACCTTCTTTGTCCACTTCCTCTACCACTATATGCCTTGAAGGCTTGCCCATCTTCCGTGAAAAGTACTTTAAATGCCGATGCCTTGAGATGCACACTGCATAGGAAAAGGATAAGTTGGTCTTTCTTCAAGGAGATTGGCATTCCTAGCCAAGTCAGATGCTCCAAGCTAGAGTCAATATGCAGCGCCTTGTATCCCTTCATTAGAGAATTACCACTCCAGCCTCTTGCCTTTGTAAATTTAATATAACTACCACTTTAACATTTTTTAAAACTCCAATCTCCCTCCAGATCTGTATAGAGTAAATGCTCCATAACAAGATGATTGTTTAGACTCTTGCATTACATTTTAAAAGGAAGTCTATGCATTGCAGCCCCTCATCTATTTTGAGTTCCATCATCTCTTTTACTTTGTCAAGGTCCCTTGTGCTATCTCAAAAAATTAGAATATCATCAATGAACAAAATATGTTGCAAGCAAAATGAACCCCAAATCTTCGCACCTCACCTTTGAAATCTGAAATCTCGAATCCTCTCAGCATCAATTAAAGCCCTATTGAGTCCCTCAACGACAATAAGGAAAAGATGGGGGGACAAGGGGCACCCTTGTCTCAAAAGCCTTTGCTAGGCTTGAAGAATTCAGAGGAAGTGCCATTAATTGGAATTGAGAAGGATACACARATAAAATATATTGCATTCATCATCCACTTTTTCTACAAAAAATTTCTYGTTATATTTATATTATATAATTGTGCTCAAGACAGATAATATATGAGTAACCAACACTGAAATAAGAAGATAAGAAGGGGGCCAGTGCACAAGCTGCATCAAAAGTCCATTTGTATGCAAAATGATCATTTATCCTTAAMACTCCAACACCACTTTGTTGACCATTTAATTGAGCTCCTCCATCGAACCAACCAGTTGTCATGTGGTTTTTGAGGATCTGATGGTTTTTGTTAGAATATTATGGATGTGCTCGTTTTATCATTGACAATATCTCTATTGTCACCCAACCATTGGTTGAAGCCACCCTTCGAGCACCTTAACCTTGACAAAGAATCACTTCGGAAGCAAACCCTAGGCTAGATAGCCAAACAAATGGTAGTGCACTTTTCTCCAAGGATAGTGCACCAACAAGAGCTGATAAGATAGTTCAAACCCCTAACCAAGAGATAGTCCAAGCCAAATGTGATCTGCTAGCTGCAGTAGCTGCAATGACAACTCTCCTCTAACCTGTGCACAAGACTAGGCATTGCAGTGCGCACAAGTTGCTTTGCAATTTTGAGACTGCCTTGCCAGAATGAAAACTGACTTCATGTATTTATACTAATTATGGCTAACTGCTTGGGTCGACTTCTCATTCTGGGTATCTGTCTGTTCAATGTATATTATTATTTGTGGCCGACTTCTTCTCTTGGAGATTAATAACCTAATATAAATTATCTTCTTGAGCCGACAAGTCTTCTAGGGTTATTAGCCAACTCATTAGGGTTTCTTCTTGCTTCTCGGAGTATTCTATCATCGTCAGGTTTACATGTGGAGGTAAATACCTCCCGCAACTACCATAATATCAACACTCCCTCCAAGCTAGGGAGGTATTACAGGTAATGGTCTTGAGCACAAAAACATACCATTCACTCGGTATCATCAACATAATTGTACAGACTAGATCATAAGCACCATCATCATCATCAGTGTCATCAGCTCTCGAAACCATACTCTATTTGAATAATTAGACATGATGCTCACTCCAGAGTGATACAAGAGCCATTCTTTTAATCTAGAAGAGCAAATGCTCTGAACCATTTTTCGTCTGGGAAATCTCTGTCCTTTGATTATCCATCTAACTAATAATCATTTCCAATACTGCTCGTAGTCTTCAAGGCAATCAAAACAAAATAGAACACAACTGTGTCTATCCATAGTAGTACATAACTACAATCCAATGGTACACTACCACACCAAGTAACACACAAGTACTTGATCAACAATGTATAGTCACGAACAATGGAACACATCCACCACAGTAGTATACATCTACTATCATACAGTCTTCATAACAATCATCTGATATCAACCTGCACAGAAACAATGTTATGATATGAATTGAATCAGCGTGACCAATCTTTCACTCACATTTGTGAGATCTGAAAGAATATCTGTCCATTAGAGTAGAACAATGAAATATCTTGACTATTCTTCTCAAGCAAGGAAGAATAATCATCTTGTTCTTTGAACCTGGACCATTCCTCACCATGGGCCATTCTTCCTACACTAATGAAAGTGCACCTTGAGAATGTATAAACCCTAAGGAATGCGAAATGCTTGTCCTTGATTGTTGAGTTTGGACCATTCCCCACCTTGGGTCATTCTTCCTACACTAATCAAAGTGCACCTTGGAGAGAATGTATAAACCCCAAGGAATGACTATCCAGACCATTTCCTCTGTTAACCATGAGGAAAAGACTGTATAAACCCCAATGAATGATTATCCAGACCATTTCCTCTGTTAACCACGAGGAAAACACTGTCCTGTACCAACCTCCAAAACAGACCATTCCTCATGTTAACCACAATCTGAAATCGTTGTTCGGCGAGGCGGGCCAGTCTTCTTGAGTAACCCTCAAGAAGAGAGACTGCCATAGACCACTCCCCATGTTAACTACAATGGGAATTGTCTATGATACATCAACAATCTGGACCATTTCCTATGTTAACCACAATGAGAAATCGCTGTTCGTCAGAAATCTCAATCCACTTTCCGAATTAGAAAGGAAACTGCCAATCTTGGACCATTTTTCAAACTGAAAAATGACTGTCCATAAATCAATACATATCACTGCTCCCTCCCAACCTGGGAGTCATCTCTTCTTTTTTCAATAAGGAAGTCGTCTCCACGAGCTCCAGCGTGAGTACGCAAACTCTTTTATCTTGGATAGAAGCTTTGCCAAGATGTCTGTTTATCTGCTCATCTGTGGAGATATGTATTTGAGAACCTCTTTCTCCTTTCTGAACTTTATCACAGATAATGTAATGTTTGATTTCAAATGTACTTCGTTTTGGAGCAATGGTCTTCTTTGAAGGTTTCATGTAGCTCTGATCAATAAAATATATCGTTGTTGGAAAACTGGAACATATCTATGTGGCACTTCTTTTGTCATTATGAGATTTGATCTTCTGAGTAATCATCTTGATACAATATCTTGTTATAGGAAATCTTCACCACGCTTCTGCTGTGCACTGGAGGTTCTCCACCAAGTTATTTTCTTCCATCTGGTATGCCTCAAAGTCTTGAGATTGCTCTTCATATGCTCTTTGCCCAATTGCTTCGAAGAACATTCTTTGCATTTATTTGATGTAGAACTCCCAACTCATGGATATTGACTCATGTAAATATATGTTTGGTTTACCGAAACGAGTAATCATCATAGTCTTTTCCCTCCATCTGGGAGAACCTCTAGTTCTTGATCTTGCAATTCTTTTATTCACAAGTTTTCCATGCACTGTTCTTCATCACAATTTTCAGTTCCTCTGCTTGATTGCTTTTAGTGAGTTCATGTCAGGTTGGTAATCTTGTGATATAATGATTGGTTGTTTTGGCTTCTCTTGTTTCTTGGAATCTTCATGTTTTTCCTCATGTTTTTCCTTTAACTCTTGGGTCCATGGAGTTTCTTATAGATTCCATGCCCAAAAGATTTCACTTCTTTCTTTTATCATAGGATCACGGATCTGGATGGACAATTAGGGATACTTTAAGGCTTTTCTTCGAAGAGGTTTTCTTCTACGGTTGAACTGAACATGTACTATCTTTCATGTCTGCTACCATACTTCATCATTTTTAATGGATCATACGATTAGCTCCCTCCTAATCCTTGCTTCATGTATGAGTGCATATAATTGGCTCCCTCCGCCTAACAGAGTCCATGCTTATTGTCTTCTGCAATATATAATTGGCTCTCTCTGTGTAACACAGTCCACGTTTTTGTCTTGTTGTCTTCTACAAAACGTTATAAATCTTTCTCCGACTTCTTTCTGTCTTTGCTTCTTCTAAGTCTTTTCATGATTGATTCGACGTATTTCATCCTTTCATGTATTATCTAATGATATCAATCCTTATCTTGTTGTTCTTCCATAGGTATAGTTCTTCTTGGAATACATTATCTTCCAGGAGATAGATATATAAAATATGTATAGAGACGATGCAAACAAGATATTTACAAGAAATAAGAAGAGTATTGTTTGTTGGATCATGTTGTCATCGATGCCAATGGTTTGATTGATTGATGTCAAGTGATTGATTGATGTTAAATGATTGATTAATTGATGATTTATGTAATATAATATGTATTGTCCTTGATGAAAATGTATAGATGACTCATTATTGTCTTATCATGATTGATAAGGTGTACAAACGGA
>ML787659.1:301577-317098 GCA_009831015.1 Picea engelmannii | reverse complement strand
GATCAAATTGTCAAGCAATCAGGGAATGTGCAGATATTGCAGCTGTTCACTTCCATATCTCAACTCTCTTCCAGTTCATTTCAAATGAACATGTTCAACATCCAGATTGGCGGTTTTTTCAGGCAGTTCTTCATTGAGGCTCATCACATGAGTTTTAGTATGAAGACTTGGAATTGATACCAGTTTATGCTTTATTGTTGGTATTATTGATCGGACTTGTGATTGAGGGGGGGATTGTTAGCCTATGGCTTACCTTTACCAATCACTAAGTCTAAATTGTCACCTATATTTGTATTATTCATTTAGGATATTAGTAATATATCCTCAAGTGATGACTAATGAGTTAGTTAAGATTGCCTAGCCTAGTCATCATGCATGATTTTAGGATCTAGAGAAAATCTCTCTATGAGGTGGCATCACCCATTATACTATAAATATGTAACATTGGAGTGAATAATATTAGTGTTGGCTAGTGAGCCTTTTCCGCCATGTTATTGTTCTTGTCTATATTTTATCATTTAGGAAGTAGCTAATTTATCTAAACCCTTCAGAAAGGTCTATGAAGTTATAAGGGAAGATATCCTTAAAAGAGTTCATAACCTCTTGTTGTATCCCAAAATAGTGAAATGTAGAATTTTGTAGATTTACCACCAGACCTGTTGCTTTGCAAAATACATTCATAATTTCATCAATCACCTTCCACTATTCAATCGATGCCTTAGACATTATTAGGACATCGTGCACAAAGAGAAGATGGAGAATCTTAATTAGTTTGAAGACCTTGACCTCAGTCAACTTCCCTTCGACTTGACCTTTCTTTAGTGATACACTGAGTCCTTCCATAACTAGAATAAACAATAGAGGCGAAGGTGGACAACCTTGTCTTAAGCCTCTACCACTTTGGAAGAATTGAGTAGACTCCCCATTTATCAGAACCACATAAGTAGCTGAGTTCACACAACTCAAAATTCGGTTGGTAGTCGGTAGACCAAAACCCGTTTGCAATAAAGTCAATCTTAAGAAATCCTAGTTTATGTAGTCATAAGCCTTCTTTAGATCTAGCTTCAAAATCGATGCTTTTAATTTTTTTATCTTGATACTATGTAAGCATTCTTGTGAAATACCAATTGCATCTAGAATTTGTGTTCTTTTTAGGAAACCCAATTGTTCACTATATAGAGACCGAGAGAGAATATGTTTAATCCTACTAGCAATGAGTTTTGCAATAATTTTGTAACACAGATTGCACAAATCAATAGGTCTAAAGTCGCTAAAAGAGGTGGGCTTATCGACTTTCAGAATTAAAGCAAGGAAAGTCTAATCGAGAGATATGATTACCCCACCTCTTTTTCTGGATTCCTCAATTGCTTCCAGCAGATCCTCCCTAACCAAGTCGAAGCACTGAGTAAAGAATTTGACGGTCCACCAGTCTGGCTCGGGACTCTTGTCTTTGACAAAACCTTTTAGGACCCCATGAATTTCCTCTATGGTGCATGTTTTTTCAAGAGAAGGAACATCCTCCTCTTCAACTAAGCGGGGGAAGAGCTTGATTGTGGATACTTGTTCAGTAATGGTGTTATGTATTATGTCCTCGAAGAAACTTTTGTAATGTCTGGTAGCTTCTTTTTTCAGTGCCTCCTTTCCTGAATGTACTAGATCCTTTTCGTCCATGATCTCCCAAATATGTTTGCTGTTCCTTCTGTGACTTGCAAACTGATGAAAAAATTTAGTATTCTTGTCATCGCTTTTAATCCAAATTGCCTTGGTCCTTTGTCTCCACAGTTTCTCTTTAGCTTGGAGATTCTTGTTGCGCTCTTCCTCTAAAGACTTTAGAAGGAGGTTCGACTTAGTGCTCATCATTCCCTTTGATTTTTGATGGTAATAAAACACAATTTCCTCCTCAAGCTTATCAAAGATTAAATGGTTCTGTAATCTTTTTTCTTTTGCCCAAGCCTTTACCTGAAGTTTAAGCTGTTTTAACTTCCACACTAATCTCCTCTGAGCCCTAGATTCCTGCAAAAAATATGATCATTCCAAACATCTTGGACTATCATTGAAAAGACATCATCTCTCAGCCACAACAGGTTTAATTTGAAAGGATGAGCTACATAATTTGAGTTATTTTCTAGTTGTAGAAGAACAAGAGCATGATCAAAAACAAAAGGATAGGCTACCCATGACCTGTATCTTCCAACAGTGGAAATGAGGTCCTTTGATATATAAACCTGGTCTAGTCTCTTAGAGATTTCTTCCCGACCATTCCTACCATTACGCCACGTAGGAACCACATCAACCGGAAGAATGTCAACAATCGATTTTTCATGAAGATGCCAGCGGGTCCAGATGTGCTGAGTCACCCTAAACCTCTCCAACACTGATCATAAAATTTAGGTCCCCAACTACAATCAAATTTTTGTGTGCTAGCATGCCCATAATTTCCACCTTGTCCCAAAACAATTTTCTCTTTGTGCATGGTCCATAGACATTTAAAAGAGAGTGATTTTTTATCTTCTAATCGTGTACCTGTCAAAAAAATCCGCCACAACTTAAGTAAGGAATTAAATCATACTTTTTTGGATCCCAAGTGACTAGAAGTCTCGCAGACTTCCCTACTAAACTGACAACACAAATCAACCACTCAGGACAAAGAGAATTCATGAAGAGTCTAGCCTTTTCCTCCGCTACAAATGTTTCTTGCAGGAAAACAATATCCAAGAGCCTTCTAGAAAGTAATCTATGAAAGGAGGTTGTTTTCAAGGACCCTCCTACCCCTCTGATGTTTAAGGAGGAGTATCATGATTTGTCCCTAGCTAGGGATTTCATGCCTCTAAGCGCCCCAAGGTCATAGTTGTTGTGGGGAAAAATAGCGTTGGTCCCAACTTTCTTGCATTCACTCTTGGTTTTAATGGGTGAAAACTCATATCCCAGACCTCTCAACCAAGAAAATTCCTTCCCATCCCTTGTCACCAACCTAGAATCATCGCTGGAATCGTCTCTGCAAATGGCATTCCTCCCCTGAAAAGTAGGTAGGGGAATAGGGCTTGTGGGCTCTCTGTATGAGGGAACTAGAGTATTGAGCACCCTATCTAGCGAGCTTTCTCCATAATCCGATTCCTTATAGCCAAGAACAAAACAAGTTTCCTCTAAAGGCGCACAGGGGGGTCCCCCATCAACCCAAGGCTCCACAACAGGAAAAGAGGCGTTCTGAGTCCCCTCCCCACTCTCTAAGGACACTAACCCCTCTGGTGTCGGCTCAGAACCATCCCCAGAAAGGGAATCAAGAATTGACTTCGGTTCTGACAAACTAGGATTGTCTAGTTGGTCTCGTTCCCACGTTGACAAGGAAAAATAAAGAGAAGGGTAGTGTAATTTTAGCTTACCTGCAAAAGTACCTTTAGACTGCTCCGGACTAGCCTCCACTGCCGTTGGAGAGTAATCTCCTTTGCCAAGAGAGTCAACACCAGGAGAATATATATTAGCTGTCTTCTCGAGCATAGTGGCCTTCAATTTCGAATCCTCCATAGTGCCCTGGCAGTCCCTTCTCAAGTGTCTGGTCCTTCGTCAAAGAGAGCGCTTGAAAGGTACACCAAGGTAGTCCAATATTTGCCCCAAAATGTAACCCCTCCAGTGAATTTCTAGAGCCACCAGTAAGCCAACATGAATATCAACTTCAACAAGAACCTTCGCCAATCGTTTGTCAGACGCCAATAGAGAGAGATCGTCCACTTTGATAAATTAGCCGAGTTTATTTCCTATAGCCTCCAATGCCTTTGCATTCCAAAGTTGCAAGTGTAGGCCTAGTTAAAGGACCCAAAGATGGCGGAAGAAAAAATATTCCGTTGCAGGGTCAAAGCAGACTCGCTGCGTTTGAGTATCGGGCTACTACCTTCAATGACCCACAACTTCTCTAGGACTAACAGGGTGTCTTCCGACGTTCTGAAAATGAACCCATACCAGCACTCAAAAAAATTAGAAACTCCGAGAGATACCCTAGCAAGGGGACCCAAGTGGACTGCATCCAATCTGTAATGGGTTGTTTACACATAGAGCGGTACAAAAGTCTCCCTACCAGAGCGCATAGAGCTAAGTTACATGATTCCTCCAGTTTAATATCTTCTCCCATTACCATCCTTCGCTTTGATTTGTTGGCTTTCCACACTTTAACTCTATGGTCATTACCACCCCGCGCTCTCAAGAAGCTTCCTCCCTTGTTTTTTAGAGACGACCTCCTAGTGGGTTCCGTTCTAACCACTGAAGAGTCCCACATTGCGTTCACGCCAAAATTTTGTCATCCGAAGAAAGGTAATGAAGGGCCTCGACTTTTGGCATGGTTAAGATCTAATCCTTGTGCAAAACCAGTCGCAGTGTTAAGCTGTGAGTGAAGCTCTGCAGACGTCATAGTTGTTGGGTTAATGCTGGGCACAATTGTTGGATTACTACAAGTACCTACACTCAACTCATCAACCAAGGAGAATAAACCTACCTTGTTCCAATGTGCCTCATCAGTGGCACCCATGAGTGTGCTGACCTCAACCTCCATTGGAAGCTTCTACCAACCAGTTTCTCCCTGTCACCGAACAGTCCAATGACCCTCCACTAGAAGTAGTTAGCCAAAAGCTCACAAAAAGAGGAGGTTTGTTAATGACAAGGTTAAACCCTGAAGTACAAATGAGAGCGCCTGTCACTTCGAAGTGACATGAGGCCCTTCAAGAGCCACTGAAGACATGTTTTGCTAAAAATAGCAAATAAACCTTTAGAAAAATACGCTAGCCTATCATCCATTTAATTGATAAGAGGCCCTTCGAAGTCGTTAGACAAAAAATACTAAGAAAAGTAGAAAAACCTCAGAAAAAAAATGTAGGACTATCAACCAACACCTCCCCAAAGCTCTAGTCCATTGGACCAAGCTTTAAGGATCCCTATGACCGCCAAAGTTACATACGTCCACCAAAGTATAGCCGAAACTGTTTCTTCCACCATTAAAACCTCCCAAAACCTCTTTCCTAAGAGTTAATGTTTAGTATCAGTTCACATTCATCATCCACTTGATAAAAGGAATACAAAAACTAAGATGAGTTAGCTTCAACCTCAAAACATCTAGTGGTCATCATCCACTTGATAAAAGGAATACAAAAACTAAGATGAGTTAGCATCAACCTCAAAACATCTAGTGGACCCTATCATATGMTTCATAAAGGTTGATCTTGATCAATATTGCTTTTAAATTTCTTGTTTTAACAAAGTGCAATCCTTCTTGGTCCAKCCCAATGGCCTCATGAATCTGTGTACCTCCCAAGAAGCCACATTGTTCACTAGAAACAAACTTTGACAATAACTTTTTAATTGCCACATTGTTCACTAGAAACAAACTTCGACAATAACTTTTTAATCCTTTGARCAATAATATGAGCCACAATTTTGTAAATGCAACCATAAAGTGAGATAGGTATAAACTAGGTAAGATTTTAAGGATCCATGTTTATCTTAAAGTTTAGAAACCTTGGCAAATTTTACTTATTCTTTAAATGCCAACCACAAAATKTTTCGCGATATGTTTGTCAAAATATTCAAATTTCTAAGGATTTTATATAGTTTCTAGAAAATTTGATGAATTTTGGAGTAAAACACTTTTATCCTATAGAATTTGGGGGAACCATTTTAGAAAAAAATGTAAATTGATGAATTTATTTTTGGACAACACATGGAAAATTAACCCATGGGTGAAATTTAGCCCTTAAATTTTTCGCTGTTCTAAACTTTTCAAAAGATAAGGGGTTATTAGAGTTCAAGATCATTGTAATACAATTAGCATTGAGGGTTGTGAGTGCTCTCCTTCATGGTCTAGATTACTTAGTGACTCGTAATAGATCACCTTCAATAGTGTCATAAAAACCCAAAGAAAGTTAATTGACCATCCTTCGTGACTAGGAATTTTTGTAACTCTTCCTTGGATGCTACCTCCATTAAAATTTGGTTCTCATCCTCATTTACAAAAATGTGGAAGAATAGAATTCAATCATTCTAACCACCTTGGTTATTGAGACCCCTCTCATTTGCTTTATATAGGGTTTCAAAGTGGTCCACACCACATCGTCAAACTTATTAACCTCCATCATCTTGAAATTTTTTAAATGGTGTTTACATTCTTTTGATAATTAGCAAACTAATGAAATAATTTTGAGTTCTCATCACCTTTTGAGAGGAAAAGTGCCCTGTGAAAGCTTCCTCCTTCTCTGATCTAATACATAGACCTCAACCTTAGATTCGTCTAAATGAAAACTCACACAACTCCATACTTGCTTCCACTCCCAACAAATCCTTATCATCCTTCAACTTTTTAGCATGAGCCCAACCAATTGGAGCTTGTTTAATTCCTTTTAAATTAGCCTCAAACTGGAGAGAGGTCGATTCTCCAAGAGTCTCATCAAAAGGAGACTAGAGACCCTTTACCATTTGAAAAAAATCTTCCTCTGCCAACCATCTAGGGATATAAATTTGAAAGGACTAGGAGGTCTCTTACCAACTTCTACTTGAGCTAGAATAACTAGTGATCAGATTCCCCTCGAATTGACTAATTGCGTCAATCTTAAAGAATTTTCCAACAAAGATTAAAAAAATGGGAATTTGCCTAGCCTTTTAGCTATCTTGTCAGCCCCCACCCTCTTATTTCACCAAGTAGGTTTTATTTTCACAAGTTCAATATCAAACAACCTCACCACCTCCAATTTCCATAGAAAGAAATGAGTGTAACAATCCACATGTGCATTAGGTACCCAAATCTCCTAACTACCCAAGGAAAAATTCAGATCCCCTCCCAAAATAATATTGTCCTTCCTAAGAAAGTCCTTATTAAAAGCTTCTCCTAGCAACAAAACCTATCATTGCAGGCACTATATATATTTAGAACCAACGATTCTCTTCCCAACGCTTAAGAGTAGAGACCTAGACCTAGTGCTTCAACAAACTAGTTGTTAGTACAATTTCAAGATCTACTTCTCCATCTTGAGATCAAACCCCTAGATTTACCTCGAGCATCCACAAACATAAAATCCCATCCTCCAAGCAATTTTTTCAAACCCCCCACAATCTTCCGACACTCGTACATAATTTCTTGCAACAAAAGTAATTCAAGTTTATGGTTTTCCGCAAGCCTCCTCAAAGCTCGTTTTTTGGAGGGGCTAGCCATCCCTCTACAGTTGAAAGACAAATAGATAATTGAACAACCCTCTCAAGGGTGTTAAGTGCTTTGATAATCCCATCAATGCACAATGGCTTACCAACTATAATATCAGAAGCAACTCTTTCTTTAGCCAGATGATTAAAAGATTTTCTCCCTTTCCATGAAGATTTTGGACCCTTTACAACATTCGATTTTAAACCCTTGAAATCCCCATCCAAATCATCAAGATCCCTCTTACAAGGCCTTAAATTATACACCATAGAATTTTCCTGCCAGTCTATTGAGGTGTCTTTCCTTTAGGAAGAACAACCCTCCTCTAAGGTGACTAAATCCTTTCCCACCAACCCATGCATCGTAGGAGGCATAAAATGATGAGGAGGTTGTATACATCAATTGCCACTTGAAGAACCATCCAATAAATCCCCTTCCCCCCAAACATACGTAGACCCAACTTCCACATTTGACTGTAACCACAAAAGCAAGCTTTTGTTAAGAGTGTGGACAAAATTTAAAGGAGCCAAGTTCTTGATTAGATTACCTCTTGTTTCACATAATTCTTGACCCTTAGAATACCAAAAGGATTGCCACTCAACTTTGACACCTTAGGACACTAGTTAATGAGACTTGACCGTAGACGACGTTTTCCATCAATCAAAATCTCATGACGAGTGACATTGATTTTTTCTAAAATGCTATGCATAATGGAGGGGTTTGAAACCAACAAAAAACACCACCAAACTCGATACCACAACCTTCGAAAAAACTATTTCCATGCTCCATTTGCCAAGGAATAAAAGCCACCACTTACAACATTCACTCCACCCATTGTCCCATTAGTAAAAATTAACTTAGAGTTTGTAGTTACGTTTTGGCTAATGAATATCTTTGACAACCTTGAAATTTACACCAATTCCATTAAAGGAAACCACTTTTGTACCAAAGCCCATGTTCCCAAAAGTTTCATGATTGATGACCAAAGGACTAGAAAATGTAACCACAATACTTGGAAGGCTAGGACCTCCACAAACAACAAGTGGACTCCAGATTTGGACTCCTGTGAGGAGATCCTAAAAACAAATCCACTATATCTTCCACCATCGCACCTCTAAACCTTGTCTGACCCATATCACTAGATTTCTATTTGATACGACTAGGCGAACCTCTTTTTTAATCTCAACAAAATTCTAGTTAAAAAGGATTTAGTTTAAAATTGATCTTATTTCAAGGAATTTGATTGGTTTTGAGTTTGACTCACATACTCGAGCATTGAATCTTAACTTGGTGAACAATCTTATAAGAAAAATAAACATATTGATCTCGATAAACGATCTTGTAGGGAAAACCTAAGATGAAAGGGAGTAGATCGAGAGTTAACCTCAATTTCCCTTATGGTAATATGGCTCTCGTAAAGTCAAAGGCACACTATAACTAATTGTCCATAATGATGTTTTATATCTCGAATTCCATTCTTATATAAAATTTACTTTGGATGTTTTTTCAATGTAAATCATTATCCTAGTTACAAAGAGCCTCCTTTGACAAAAAAATCTGCTTTCTGGTTATAAACATTGCAAGCGTGGTTAATAATATTGTCTTCATAGGACCATCGTAAATATCATATATGTCTTTGGCAAGGCTCCAAAAACAAGTTATTTAAAAGACTTCGACCATATAACCAATCGATAACAACTTTTGAATCTCCCACGATCCAAATTTGTCGAATTCCTCTTTCTTTTGTAAGAAAAAGGAGATCCCAAAGAGAAATCAATTTAGCTCATGTGTTTGAACCATAACTTGCTCCCAACATCAAGTAGAAATAGTGTTTTTTAGATAGAAATAAGACCATACTAGCTCCCATTGACTTGGTATACCTTGAATTGTGTCGTCAAAGAAACTTTATGCCATCATATGATTGAAGACTGGGGCTAATCACAAACTAGCTGTATGATGAATCGACTCCTTTATTCTCTCAAGAAAAGAAACCAGAACTTTGTGAGCTACCATCCTCACATTTCCATTCTTCCAATAAAAAAGAACCTGGTTCCTATGGAACAAAATCCCCCATATTACAAGCAAGGAAGTTCTTTGCATTGTTTTAAAAATGGATTCCTTAACCATTTCCATAAGAAAAGTTCCAAAGAATCAAAATTCCACTGCTTAGGACAGTTCAGATTCATCATAACTTCACGTCAAACTTGTGATGCAAAAGAGCATGAAACAAACAAATGAGAAATTGATTCTTCCTCTATCTTACAAATAATACATATGTTTGGTCCATTCCATCCTCTTCTCTGACCATTATCCTAGGGTAGAATTTTATTTGCAAGAGCCAACCACAATAACAATCGAGATTTTAACGGGCATTTCCATTTCCACATACAAGACTACCACCATCTCAAAGCTTCATAACCAAGTTTTGTCGTTAGTTTTCCTGAAGCCTTGTTCCAAGTCCAGCTAGTTCATCATATTCGTCACTCAAGGTGACTCCATTGCGTATAAGAAGCCGAGTAAAGGATCTCCATTCAACTGTCAACTCACTCATCAAGCATACCTCCTCTTCCAAGGTCCACCTTTGCAATCCATTGGGCTAAAAACCCCTTGTCCCAACATTTACTAAAAATTTCAAACCATGGGCATTGAGTGGGACTCTTCGCTCTCGTGATCGCAAGCACTGATCCCTCACTTCGGCCCATTGATCCTCCCCCAATCATACTTTATTTCCTTTCTCGATATTATAAGCCACCCACTTTCCAAGGGTTGGGAAAGCCTGCACAAGTCCTTTCTACATGTTAAAAGAACCTTTAATCAATTTAGGTTGCTTCCTAATCCATTGTTCTACAGAGAGAGAGAGAGCCAACATACTTACACTTCATGATGGTACCCCACAATTCTTTGTTGAACAACATTCTCCATAAACTTTGCATTGATATTGCTTGGCCAAACATAAAGATATTCTTTAGTTCCCAACCCCCTTATTTTTTGGGCTTAGCCAAGGCTTTCCAATTGACCATAGGAATACTCTCTTTAATCTTCTTCCCAAACCATAAGAAACTAAAACACTGTTTTTGAATTTTGTCCAAGATGCTCTTCGAAACATGAGCTAGAGACAACAAATACACATGAATACTTTCAAGAACCGATTTGACCAAAACCAATATTCCACCAAGAAATAACCACATATGACATCAACAACTTATCCTATCTTCCACTTTTTTTATTAGCCACAATTAGTCCACAACTCTCTAATCGTTGGGTTTCAGAGAGTACCCAAGATATTTTAGACTAGTGTCTAAGGACTCGTACCTGACATCAAATAGTCTACGTAGTTGCTCCAAATTTCTCGAAAATGCATTACCAAGCATTAGAGACTTATTAAAATTGATCTCTAAACCCGTAACTAGACAAAAATAATTTAGAATATGCTTAAAAATCCTCCATTCCCTTGATGTTCCTTCTTCAAAGAGAAGAACATCATCAACGAACAATGAATGAGTCAACTTTTACCTCATTTGCAACCATGATGCCTTTAATGGATCCCTCAAGTTGAGTCAAATGCACTAACCTACTCAAGCCTTCCATTGCCAAGAGGAAAAGAAAGAGTGACAAAGGACATCCTTGTTGTAGTCCCCTTTTTGCCTTAATTTTTTTTGTCATAGAGTCATTTATAAGTACTGCAAAATTAGTCAATGTCACACATGCCATTACCCAATTGGTCATCTCAAGACTTCAACCTATTTGTAGTAATTCCAACATGAGAAACGTCCAATTTACCTTGTTGTACGCTTTTTCCAAATCCAATTTCATAACCAAAGATAGAATCTTCTTTATTTTTATAGTGTGCATCCCTTCTTGGGCCACTCCTATAGCATCTAGAATCTATCAATTAAAAAGAAACACAAATTGTTCCTTTGTTCGACACACAGATAACACCACTTTCACTCGATTGGCTATAATCTTGGAAACCAACTTATATATCATACTGCAGAGTGATATAGGTCTTAAATAATTGAAAGTTACAGGATTGGATTTTTTCGAAGTCAAAGCTATGGATGTGGCATTAATAGCCCCATGAAATTCTACCCATAATTCTTGTTTCCTCAACAACCCTTAGAATCTCATTCGCTAAAACATAAACAAACTTTAGGTAGAACTCGATAGTCCACCCATCTTGACCTTGTCTCTTAATTTTTTTAAACCCAGAAAGAGTTCTTTTAATTTCATCCTTGGTTATAGGAGCCCCAATCAAATCATTTTCGAGATGATAAAAAACAATCTTATTACCTACATATTTTCTCCAATATGGCTCAACTTTAGTTCTTTGAATACATCTCCAAAGTAGGAGACCCTTTCTTTTGCAAGTTCTTTAAAATATATGATTTTGGTCCCTCTAGGACCATCTAATTCACAAATTGTCTTAAAAACCTTTCTATGTGCTGCAAACTTATGTAAGAAATATGTATTATTGTCGCCCTCCTCCAACCAAATTGCTCGAATTTTCGATCTCCAAGTCTTCTCTTCTATGGCCAATATACGGGCCTTCTATTCTTCTAAATGTCGTAATTTGTCTCTCTTCCATGGAAAAGACTCCGACCCGATTCATATGGTCTCCTCAATATTTAGTAATTTAGCTTGGCTAGATTCCCCCCACTCTCTCTCTACCCCCCAGGGGACCACACACTGCTTCAAATGCTTTATACTATCCATGAACTGAACCATTTTTGCTTCATTTAGATTTGGATCATAATAATTCCAATTATCCAAGACTAGCTTACGAAAAACAACTTCTTTAATCCACACATGATTAAATTTGAATGGGATGATACTTTTTTCATTACATAATCTAATTGAAACAAAATAGGTTCATGAGTTCCAATCCAAGTTTTGTAACAATTTAAATTTACCAATACACCCTCAAGAATCAAGAACCAATCAAGGCACTTTGACATACTTGCAGCATCGCATCTGCCATTTCACCAAGTTGGTGCCATCAACATCAGCTCCACATCCACCAATTTTGACTCTTCAAAAATATGAATAAAACTCTGTGCCAAAGGGTCACATAGAGCATAATCCCCCCAAACCTCTCTTCCATAAACTGTCAAATTTAGGTCTCATTCCAAAATTAAAGCCAGGTCTTTTAAGATACCATCTTCGACTAAGGAATCCTAGAAGATTTTGTGAATTTCATATCGACTGTAACAATTAAAGATTAAAAAAACGTTGTTTACGGTCTTGAGCTTCCCTTCCAAAATAATACTTGTAGCCGAAGAAGTGGTGTTAAGTGTTGCAATAGACAGACTCCATGCAATACATAACCCCCCTGATAATCCATTTGCATCAGTAGTACAAAATTTCCACCTAGGAAGAAATGAAGACAACAATTCCACAACCTTAGAACGCGCAACCATAGTTTCTTGCAACAATATAATTCTAGTCCTATACAACTTAAACAATCTATGGAGTGCTATCCTTTTTGGGGCACCCCCAACCCCTTTCATGATTAATGAAAAAATAATCATCACAAAGCCTCGTTCCTAGGCTTCTCTGCTCTAAGTGCCCAAACTATTGTTTTTTGTCGACCTTGCATCACTTCTTTGGATGCTTTTTGTTTTTCTTTGGATATGAAGGATTTTCGACTTGGATGACCAGGAGGTTCCATCGTGGGTGCAAGCCCACCCTCATCGACACTAGATCCCTCACAACCCTTAAACTCGTGAGAATGGAAATTGTAACGTAGAGACAAGAGATTGACTTCTAAGAGAGAAGGAGGGTTATTTGCAACAGTGTAAGACCCTAAATCGAATACTCGGGGCACACCAATAGCTTCTATTGCCTCCTTTGGCGAATCCAAAAACAACTCACTATCCATATTCTCCATAAACCCATAAAAAACAAGATGTTTTGACTCAAGTCCCATATCCCACAACAAAGAAACAAAGTATAAAGGAGTACCTTTATCTTTACTTGATGAATCACCCATCGAAGAATCTTGGCATCCTTCGTCCTTAGATACATCCTTAAATCCTTCTTTTGCCGAAGGAGGGGTAAGTTGGATGTCCCTGAAGTTTGGAAGACTTGGATCAACCGATATGGATTTGATATCCTTATCACCGCACAAGGGTTTTAGAACTAACTTATCCTTTCTCATATGTCTTTGCGGACTTAAATTAGCCATAAAACACTCCCTCCTTAGGTGACCAACTTCACGATAGATCGAACAATGAAAAGGTAAATTCCAGTGGTCCAGTTGTTGTGAGAAGGAGCATGACCATCGGACCACCTCTAGTTCCGACAACAATCCTTTGCTAAGGTCGAGTTCCACCAGCACCTTAGCAACCCTTTTGTCTTCACATCCAAGAAATTAATCATTGTAATACACAAACCGACCTAGAGCATTTGCAACAGATTAAAAAACTGACCTTAATCAAAGTTCTATCTCGAATCCAGGCAACAATACCCAAAATATTAAGTTTTTACTGTTGTTATTAGGTTATTTCCAATTTGCATGAGCATTCAATGCATTTCCAAAACAACAATATAAAGAGGATCATTGAAAGAAACACAATCGTAAGGTATGCAACATTTTATCCTGGGAAACCCTCATGGGGGAGAAAACCCAACAAAAACTTCCTCAAAAATAGATTGCCAATACAATGCCAAGACTAAGACCAAAACACCAAATACAGGCCAAGACCAAACATGCGACTCTCTTCTCCTTCCTCCTGCAAATGCATCTGCCTTCAAGATATGCGCACTAGATGAGTGAGTGAGTGTGTGTAAATGAGAACACCAACCTCACATATAAATACAAGTGTGAGATGATGCTAGGGTTGTGTCTCTTCACTTGGTTGAGCTGACTTCTCCTAGAAGTGGCGAAAACCACTTTATAATTACTAGGGGACGAATTTACAAATACCACTATACAAATACAATTTTACCAATCCACAAATGAGGATTTGATCTTATACAAGACCTGTCTTGATCAATTCACAAAAGGGGATTTGATCTATAAAATAATAACTCGGATATAATTAGAATATTCTTCGAAGTTACAATATTTCAACACTCCCCCTTAACGAGAAGGGTATTATACTGACATGATTTAATACAACATCATCAAGAGAAGGAGAGGGAAAAATCATCATCAACATCTGGAACACTGACTGACACATCTATAAATCATAGGAAGTTTTTCTCATCATCAATGTCATCATCGTTTACAAAATGGCGCTGGAGTAACATCATCATCATCATCATCATCATCATCAACATGAAGCTGAAACATCAACATCAATAGCACGAACTTGGAACAACAATATCAACAACATGGCGCCAGAACAACATCATCAACAACACAAAGCTGGAACATCATCATCAACATGTGGCAACAGAATGAGACAAGTGCATCAACAACAACATTTGTGGTACTCTGATAGAACTTCCTTACTGGACCTTCGGGATCTGCCCAAGAATCATAAGATTCCATAGGATATAAAATCTTAAAAATCTACCACGTGGTACTCTGACAGACGTCCTTACTAGACCTTCAAGATGTTTCCAGGAATCATAAGATTTGCTAGGATATAAAATCTTAACTGTGCTACCACTATTGACCACAACTGGCATATACATGCATAGGTACTCTGATAGACCGTCCTTATCGGACCTTTGGGATCTAACCTGGGATGATCGATCCCGTAGGATATAAAATCCTAACGGAGCTACCCACTGTTGGTCATGACACCATAGTATCATCAACATCACTCTCCCTTCCGAGGGAGGTCCTTTCGGACTACACCAAGCTTGTCTCGGAAGTACTCAAACTTCACATGAGACAGAGGCTTGGTCAACACATCTGCAACTTTCTCATCTGTGCCAACATATTGGAGCTTTACAACTCCCCTCTGCACCATATCTTGAATGTAGTGGTATCGAATCTCTATGTGCTTCAACTTATCATGTAACACTGGGTTCTCCGTCATCTTTATACAACTCTGGGTATCACATAGAATCATGGTGGATTCCATCTCTTGATGGAAAAGACCTGTCAACAAATTTCGAAGCCATATGGCTTCAGAACTGGCGGAACACGCTGCAATGTACTCCGCTTCTGACGTGCTGAGAGAAATATCGGATTGCTTCTTTCTTTGCCATGAAGTCATGGCTGACCCAAAATGGAAACAAAATCTTGAAGTGCTCTTTCTGTCTGAAGCACTTCCAGTCCAATATGAATCAGTATAACCATACTTTGAAGTCATAATCTCCAGTATAATAGAGACCATAATCCAACGTACCCTTAAGGTATCTCATCTAATTCTTTGCAATGACAAGGTGAACACGT
>ML787659.1:279560-293329 GCA_009831015.1 Picea engelmannii | reverse complement strand
CCACTGAAAGTCACTTCTCATCATCTTATCCTGTAATGCTCTTCCTCCCAAGTCCGATGAGTTATTACACTAAGAGGTTTCTCCAAGTAATATGCCCATTATGGCCTTCTTAGTGAATTTAATTAAGATATGACCCATAATAACTCAAAATTACAGAAATCGTCGGAACGCAACGGAACCAAAGCCCAGCTGTGCGGAATGGATCCTGATGATGAACGATACAAGTTGGGCCCAAATAAACCCCTCAATATCTCCTGAACTCTCTGTCACCCCTATCTGGCTACTCGGGTAGGCATAACACTCTGAAATGTTGTAATGTTATAATGTCCCAAAATGGAGACATTACATTCACATCCATCTGGTGCAACTTCCACTTCATTTTGGCTAAAATAGCTATGATGGTTCTGATAGAAGTGTATCTGGCTACATGAACAAATGTTTCTTCATAGTCAATACCTTTCTTTTGAGAAAATCCATGAGCCACAAACCTTGCCTTATGTTTTTCGATACTTCCGTCTGCTGCATGTTTTATTTTGTATATCCACTTGGAAGATACCACATCTTTGTTCTTTGGTCTGGGAACTACTTCCCATACATCATTCTTCATAATGGACTGGTATTTGTTCTGTCATGGAATCCAACCATTCTTTATTCTAAATGAATTCTTCAAAGCAAGTAGGTTCCTTCTCTACAAGATCACACATCAAGTCCATATAGCTGGAGAATGGCTTAGGATTCTTGCTTTGTCTCATGGTTCCTTCTGGGGCACCATACTTCTCTGCATCCTAAATAATTTCTCTAGCTCAAGTTGGCTTCCTCTTGTGAGAGATGGTCATACGGGGAGGTTCTTGAAACTCTATCATATCATGATCTTTTGGAATCTCATCATCAAGGGTAAATGCAACTTCCTTTACGACTTCTGCAACTTTGGGAGCTACAAGTTCTTCTTCATATACTTCTTCAAGATGGAATTTCCTTGATCTTTTGAGTGCTACATCTTCATCAAATGTTATATCTATGCCGATATCAATATGATGGTAACTTGGTATGTAAATTCTGAAGGCCTTAGAGACCTCACAGTATCCAAAAAATATTCCCTTCTTTCCCGAAGGATCCAACTTAGTTCTATTTTCTTTTAGAATGTGTAAAAAAACTGGACAACCAAATATTTTGAGATGGATTACTTCTGGATTCTTTCAGTGAACATTTCTTCGAGAGTTTTGAATCCAAGTGCACTATGGGATAATCTGTTTTGGACATATACTGTTGTTCTTGCTGCTTCATCCCACAAGTGCATTGGGAGATCTTGATCGTGAATAATAGTCTTTACTACTTACATAATCGTTCTATTCTTTCTTTCTGCTACACCATTTTGTTGAGTATTATAGGGAGTGGTGAGCTTCCTCTTAATCTCGACATCTTTACAAAATCTTCCAAATTCATTTGAAGTGTAATCTCCTCCATTGTCTAGCTCAAGTATCTTGATTTTCCTTTCGGAGGTTTTTTTTTACCAAGGCTTTGAATTCCTTGAACTTTCCAAGTACTTCATCTTTTGACTTCAAGAAATAAACCCATGTTTTACAAGAGTAATCATCAATAAATGATACATAATGTACATACCCGCTTAGAGAGGTTGATGGCATTGGACCACATACATTTGAGTGGAAAAGTTTTAAAATTCCTTCTTCTTTACTGTCGCTTTTTGGAAATTGATTCTTTATGTTATTTCCTTGTGCACATCCCTTTCATACACCTTCATGATCAGATTTTAGTTCTAGTAAACCTGTAACTACCTTTCTTACATATGGTAACACTTTGTAGTTGATGCGAGCTAGCATTCTATGCCAAAGTTCACAAGGACTTTCAGTAGAGTGAGTCAAGGCTACATCTGAGTGACCCTTTAACTTTTACAAACCACCTTATTCTATTCCAATAACAATTGAATCTTCTATAGTTTTTCCTTTAGACCACATAAGAACTTCACCATCTATGAATGCAACCCTGGAACCTTTCTTATCTAGGGATGAAATAGAAAGTAAGTTTTTTTTCAAACTCAGTGCATAGAGTACATCCTTCATTCTCATCGGAGTTCCTGAATCAAGTTTGTAGGTGACTTCTCCCATTCCTTTGATTAGGTAATGATAATAATCTCCTAGTGAAAATTTCTGGGGATAGTCCTTCTCTATAATTCCGGAGAGAGTTTTCTTATGACATGTCATGTGTTTAGAGGCACCACTATCTATGAGCCATGTATCCTCTTGAGGTGTTACAGATCTTGAGAGAGCGAAAAAAAAACATATTCTTCAATATCTTCTTTATTTAACTTGTTGGGTGGCTCATCATCTTCAGGTACATGGGAATGATGTCTTTTGATATTTCTCTTCTTGTATTCTTCCCTTTTGGCAGAACAATTCTTAGCAATGTGTCCCATCTTATCACAATGATAACACTGGTAGGAGGAGAAATATTTTTTCCTTCTTTGACCTTTATGATATTTCTGGAAACTCTTTGGAGAGTGAGACTCTTTATGAAAATGAGTCTCCTTTTAAAAATGATACTTTCCCTTTCCACCCTTAGCATGAACAACTAGGGCTTGATCTTCATATCTTAATAGGACGACTTCTCTGTTGACCACTCTTGTTTCTTCTTGAACACATTTTTCCCATAAACTGTCAAATTGGAGTTTCTCTTTTTTTGCACAAATAGTTTGGATGAAGGCATCCCAATATCTTGTGAGACTATTAAGAGTTGTCATCACGAGTTCATTCTCATCTAAGTTGTCTCCAATTGCCTCTAACTATTCCTTGAATTGAGAAACCTTAGAGAAATAGTCTTGAATTGTTTCTCGTTTTTGCATCTTGTTATTCTTGAGTTGGGTTTTCAAGTTCATCTTCCAGTTTATGTTCTTTTCTTCATACATTCTGGTTAGGACATCAAACATATATTTTGGAGTATTCTCAGAAGACACTTGAGGGATCAAGTGGTCTTTAATGCAATTATTCTTTTAGCCTTAATCATATCCTTCTTGTACTTCTCTTTGGCTACATTTTCTTCGGGTTATGGTACATTTTATTTTATGAATTTTTCAAGGCCATTCTCTTCAAGAATGAGTCCAATTCTATACTTCAAGGCATGGAAATTTTCCACACCTTCTAGCTTGTCAACAATCTTGGTGCTTGTAGACATCTTGACTTGGAGCTAAGAAAATAACCATAAAATGAAAGTTCTCAAAAAATGAAACTGAGCTTACCAGGGGATGCACTGGGATGAGGCGAGTTTGTTGGAGCTGAATGTTTAAGAAAATTCCAAGTTTTACCCCTTGAAACTTGACCTTCACAATTCTGGACTGGGACTTTTGGTACTGGTTCTGGTTTCCTGGTTTTCTGGTACCAGTCAAAACTAGGGTTTGAATTTTCATAGACTCTAGCCACTGAAAATGTTCTCTCAAGCTGCCAAAAGATGTGATAGGGCAGGGCACACTTCCCAAGATGGTTTTTGGTAAAAAATTCCTCTGTAGTAAAAATCCCTAATTTTCTTGTACGACAACAATGACATTTAGATACTCAGTGAAAACTGCTCTATTCAGTCAAGATTTGATACCATGTTAATTTTTTACTGCTGTTATTAGGTTATTTCCAATTTACATGAGCATTCGATGCATTTCCAAAACAACATTATAAATAAGATCACTGAAAGTAACACAATCATAAGGTACACAACATTTTATTCTAGGAAACCCTCATGGGGGAGAAAACCCAACAAAAACTTCCTTAATAATAGATTGCCAATACAATGCCAAGAAAAACACCAAAACACCAAAGACAAATCAAGACTGAGCATGCGCCTCTCTTCTCCTTCCTCTTGCTGCTGCAACTGCCTTCAAGATATGCGCACTATATGAGGAAGTGAGTGTGTGTAAATGAGAACACCAACCTCACATATACATACAAGTGTGATATGGTGCTAGGGTTGTGTCTCTTCACTTGGTTGAGCCGAATTCTCTTAGAAGTGGCTAAAACCACTTTATAATTACTAGGGGTCGACTTTACAAATACCACTATACAAATAGAGTTTGACGAATCCACAAAAGGGGATTTAATATATACAATAATAAATCAAATATAATTAGAATATTCTTCGAAGTTACAATATTTCAACACAAACATGCCGAACCACGAATGGCTCAGTATGTGGGTCGAAAGCATGATGCCAACTTTTAAAAACTAGAGTGGTCTGACCCCACAACCATGCATGTTTCCAAACTCGCTTTACATCTTTTGACGAATTGAATTCAAAAAATAACCGACCCTTCAAAAGGATATGAAACTTCCGCACATATACAAGAAACTTCTTCCATCCAACTTCCATCCAGTCGACTATATGAGTTGTCGAAACCAATTTGCCCATAATTTTTTCCATGAGAGCTCGATTCGATAAGGTTTCAACCGACTCCAAGTCAATATCCTATCCAAGAACCAGTCTTACTCGCTTGGCTTTGGCCTGAATACACTTCTGTGATCTCTTGTCCCTGGGTTTCTCACCTGAAAGACTATTTGAACCTTGAGGAATACCCGATTTCAATGTATTTCAAGGCATGAAAGGGACATTACACATATGTTCATGGCTATTCAACTCCGTCTAGACCCCAATCGATCTCCCCTCCACAAACAAAATGCCACCTGGATCCACCATACCATCATTTAAATATTGTAGCTCACGAATGATGCCTGCATTAAAGTCTCTACTGCAATGGAGAATCTCTTGATATTCCTCATCTCACTGGAAAGTATTTGGTGTATCCCATTCTCCATATACACCATAATCAACTAGCTCTTCCTTCATAAAGAGTTACCGAACAACAATGTCAGATACTGACTTCTGGTGTCGAAAAAAGACTTACCTATGGAAACTCTAAGATTTCTCCATTAGCCCAAAACCATAGAGCCTAATTCCTCATATGATCCTCATTAGTCATCATAAATTATGTCTTGCCAATGGTGGATAACATTTATCATGTATAGAAATTAAGAAATGTATAAATAACTAGTTGCTATCAAATATAGAAATTGGTCAACATATAGAGAACTAGTGCTATTACAAGGGTAATTTTGTTGAATATCTCAGTTTGATTTTAATGTCCAAGGTTTATGCTACGAAGTTGAAAAGTTGTACGATTGAGTTCCATGTTTTGTTGTAGAATGTTGATTAGTGGCACTTGTGTGGGGTTGTAGAATTTGCACGCCACTTTTGTTGTTTTGATCAATGATTAGAGGTATAGTGTAGTTCCAAGTTGGAAAGTTGGTGTTGGGACCATATGATAGAGTTCAATGTTGCTTGGTGAAACATTTCTCTACAACACTTGTGGGGAGATGGGTGGTAGAAATTGGGACTCTCAAGTCAAATTTATGTGGATTATATGGTAGAGTTCCATGTTTCATTTCCATGTGGAACTTTGATTTGCGATTCCTGTTGGGAGATATCCACGTGGTAGAGTGACAGTATGGTGGAGTGGTATAAATTGATTAGTGCTTGTATCATATTGATTAATGTTTTGTGGTGTAGGGTGGTGCTAACCTTAAAGTCCAAGTTATGTGAATTGTAAGATAGTTCAAAGTTTAAGGAACTTTGATATAGGGCACTCTTTGGGAGATGGAAAATAGAAATTGCACAATTAAATTGTATGTTTTGAGTTGTTGGGTGGTGCCAACTTTGTAGGTCAAAATTTTATATAGTATATTACAGTCCGTGGCACTCTCGACGATGTGTTGTAGAAATTGTGCAACAATGTTGTGTTAGAAGAAATGAATGCAATTTTAATTCATTTATAAGTCTCTTCACTTTTTTGGGGAGATATTATCTTATTAATCTCAACTAGTGTGTAAGAAACAATAAATTAGGTAATAAATGTCTAATGTTATTGCTTGAATTCAAAATTCTAATAAATAGATATTGAGTGAAAAATGGAGGCAAAATTGAAAATCCACGGTGCAAAAGTTTTCCATGCAAGGCCCAAGCACCGATATTTTGTTTTTCATATGCTACTTTATTTTATTCTTACTTATCATATTAATATCATAGTTCAATATTACTTGGTGGAACTTTGCTTTGTGGCACTGTTAGGATTATGGCTGGTAGAAATTGTGCAGTGACACTTTACTAGATGATGGACTTTCTTATCATTATTGGAAGGAATAAATAATTTTTTTATTCATTTTTAATTTTCTTCACTTCTTGAGAATGTTAAGGAGAAAAATTGACTAACACCAAGATGAAAAAGTCTTCCATGAAGAACAAGGTGATTATGATTATAATTGTAGTACTTCTATAGAGAGGAAAGAGTATATACAATCATTTAAATAGTTTTACTTGGACTTACAAGCATTTGAAGACATATGATACCAAAAACATTCAACACACTATATATCCTTGAACCTAATATCAAGCCATTTTGATTGAAACAAAGGCCTTTCTATCATTCGTTATAATTGATTATTAACAAACATATTGAGGACATAGGAGAGAGAGTGCACACTAAATACTTACTTGTCCATTACATTAAAAAACACATGTATTTATACAATGTTGAGCAAATCTCAACCATTGATCTTGATCAGAGATCAATGGCTCTCATTTGACCTATCCAATATCCTTATCTTCTTATATTCTTAAGCCATACCCTCAACTACTCCTTTGACTTGGAGTGCATCTCTTCTAACTTACTCACCTGGCCCTCAGTTTATAGATTTAAACATTTAATTTCTTGCTAGTTTATGTCAAAAATTTATATTGTGAAATTCATTGGAAAAGACTTATGTGGAACTATGTCATTATAAACATCGATGAAGAATATTTTTGTAACTTTTATTTTTAATTTATTTAATTAACAAGAGATAAACTGATTAGAGAATCCAGTTACAAAGAGTAAATCATTATTCTATGGGTGAGTGAAAAGGATAAAAACCATAAGAATGAATTACTGTCCATGGGACAAGTGGAACCCTACTCCCAAAGATGTGGGATGTGAGGGAACAAGCTAGCACAAAAGTAGGCCAAGAATATTTCCTAGGGTTATGGATGATTCCAACTTGAAAAGACCTAGGAAATATATTAAAGACAAATATGTTATGAGACAAGATGCTGCCGAGTACTTTTGAAGAAATGATTTTGGCGGTTCTTTGAAGAACAAAACTCAAAAAATCTTGGACTAATTTTACAATTTTCAGTTCCCATGGAATAATGATTTAGACTTGGGGGTGACAAGGACAAGTAACTTTGGTTATTAGTGTCTATGGGTGGGAGGAGATGGTTCTCTACTCAATTTGTTTCCTAGTTTTGAAGCGGGCTTAGATATGTTCATTTCTTTTATTTATATTTGTTTTTCTAATGAATAACCAATAATATAAAATTGATTATATATATATATATATATATATATATATATAATCAATTTTGTAACTTGTGTAAATATTCTCTAATGTATTATTGACTAATCATTAGCAAAACAAATATAAATAAAAGAAATGAACATATCTAATCCTGCTTCAAAACTGGTATTAAACAAACATATATATATGTGTGTTTGTGTGTTCATTTTATTTATTATTTAAATATTGACAACAAGAAAATAATGAGCATGCATATAGGATGTTATTTTCAATTGTTTAGTTGTTTATCAGAGCATCAATAAATACCTAGTGAAACCTGTATAATGTTATCTTCAACATGAAAATTTATCTTTTATATATTGCAGCAAGAAAGAAAGAACCACATCTATTTTATTTTCCAATAAGATTAATTGTTCTACAAAAGAAAAGGTTCTGGGTTGAGAACATAAATAACTTGTTTCCATCTTGGACAATGTATGTTACTGTTAGTAAAAAGGGTGAAATATTTAGTTCCAAACTAAACTAGAACCAATATGATGTTTGTAGAACTCATAATCATAACCCTTGTCAATACAATATATGGTGCAAAGGTAAACAATGTAAATGATTAACATAAATATTTGTGGTTTAAAACTATACAATGAGGTATTATAATGAGAGATTTACTTAATCTTTTAAGAGGAAACTTGTGAAATCCATCGACCATGACGTCTTGACTTGAGAAATGTAATATCCCTAGGTTGAATCCCAACTGTAAATGTAATAATGTACTTAAGCTGGTGAGCTGTTTTATATCTTTTCGGCATGCATATTCCATGGTGTAGTGCGCGCATGCATTGCGTAGTAAAAATGATGAAGTGTTCACATTCTAGGACACCGCACACATCAACTTAAGTACGCGCAATTTTGAGGCCAGGGAGCCTTTGTGTATATGATGTGTTTTACAGGCTGGTGAGCCAATTATTATAAGCTAGGATGCTTATGTTTTGAATTAGGCCAAAGAGCCTAGATGTTAAAGGCCAATGCATCTATTTTTGTATATGTCTCATCATTAATATAAAATACATCGTTGCACATAGACCGACCATGATAAAAGAGTACGAGGGATTAAACTCCACTAGTTAGGGAAAGAGTGGGGGATAAAAGTTAAGGAAAAAGGGGCTAAGCTAGGGAGCTTAAGCCAAAAAGGAATATTATATTAATATTTCTTAAATCATAAAGTATGGATAATTATTTTATCCTAAGTTCTAAAGATGGGGACAAGTGGGCCAAAGTAGCTCCCAATATGACAAGTGTCAATTTGGGGGCATGCATACATATTGTTGGGACTTAGTTCATTTCGACCATTCATTCATCCAGGATTCCTCCCATCATTTCGAGCATGCAGACAACCATTCGATGAGCTTTCACTCAGTCAGTCAGTTGACCTCCATACCTCATGTCATTGTATCGAACCCTGCATCCATAGCCATACTTTTTTGTGTAGTTGGTAGCTTGGGAGCTGGACGGAAGAAGCGGGTTGTCAGGCCCATGATAAATTTCTCTCTGGGTGAGAGAATTGTTGGGAATTTATTTCCTGAAGGTGCTAAACTACAACTACAGGGCTCTGAGACTTCTTGTCCAACCTATTGCTGAAGCCCTAGAAGGGAAGTGGGGCAACCGAAGGATTGTTGAGCAGAGAAGGGGCACACTTCCTGGGTGGGACAAGCATGTGGGGAATGAGGGATTGTAGGCTGTTAGTTTGAGTAGGCACCTGTGACAGAGTCTTTCCTGTTTTCCATGATCCATTAGCCTGGTTAGGAATCCCTTTACCCGGGGGGAGTTTAGTCCCAACTCGGGGGTGACCCACTTCTTAGAGTGATGAGCAGTGTGGTCTAAGGCTGGGAGGTTCGTGGAAGGTCTGCACACAGCTGGTGATATTCTTACAAAGATAAGTTTCCATTGTGTGATAAATTTACATGCTGCATTATTATTTATGTGTTTATTTTATGAGTTTATCATGTGTATGATTTATAACTGTGTTTATATTTATGGGTATTGACCGCATATGATGCATGTATAAGTTCACTATTATTTCCGTGTGAATCCGTGCATTTACAAATGTATTTGCATGATTTACATTATATCTATATGTTTCCACAAGGGCTCTGTGTGCATATGTTTTAATTGCATGCAATTCGAAAAATTTATGTGACATAGCTCAGTTGGACGCTGGGTATGTTACATTATGTTCCACAGAGAGAATGAAAGGGTTCTCTCGTGTATCGTGGCCTGACCTGGGTGGCCGGGGACGTTGCAATATGGTATTAGAGCTTCAGTTTTCAACACTGAGCCTAGATGGGCTGAACAAGTTGAGTGGGAGCGATATTTCATGGAGGATTTATTTAGAAGTGGCCAAATTTTGAGTTGCAGAGTGTCCATGGTAAAAAGTAACAACAATTGTGCATAATTGGGAAAAAGCCCCAATTTCTGTTGTTAAATTCATGGGAAAATTGAGAAATTCGAACAAGTGGTGAGATATTAATGATTTAATATCTGTTCTAGCAAATTCAGACCTGAAATTAGTCGAATTTGAAGTTACAGTGAAGCCATGACAGTTGGAGTGAGTTTTATAATTAAAAATTCTCAATTTGTGTCTTGAGTTTGGGAAAAATCCGTTCCAGAAATGTCAAACCCACAACGATTTGTTGTTACAGAGGTTGAATTGGTGTTATTGGGGTGAAATTGAACAAATTTCATAGTTGCAGAATGTCTATGGTAAATTGGGGAAAAATTTAGGAAAAATCCCCAATTTCTACAGCGAAATTCACGAGGAATTAATGCGCATAAAAATGTATGTGCGCAGGTGGGTGCACTAGAAATGCATGATGCGTAGTAAAAATCTTGTGATATGTAAAAATTAGGTGTCATGCGGAAAAATAGTGGCATGCTGGTGCGCGCACTAAATTTTGGCGTCACGCAGAAAAGTGTTGGTGTGCGCACTAAATTTTGGCACTGCGCGGAAAAGTGTTGGTGTGTGGTTGCGCGCACTAAATTTAGCATTCCGCAGTGTAGATAGAGTGACACATGTGTAATACTAGTGCGCGATGTGCATACGCATGATAATGTGCGTGCAGTGTGCACACACATAATAATGGCACACGTGGTGTGCGCAGTATTGGTAGAGCGCAGAGGAGTTTTGTTGGTGCGCGCACAATATGGGTATATGTTGTCACGTGATAGTTTAGTTAATGGTGCTTGCAGAGTATTGGTGCACGGTGGGGGCGTACTAAAATTTGGTATGGTGCAGTGCATAGAGTGAAATGCACGTGGAATATCGGCGCACGATACAAAAAATGCGCGCAACAGGTAATGGTGCAAGAACCAAAACTTTGGGCGATGGATATTGGCACACGACACAAAAGTAGTGCACAGTTATTGGTGCGACAGAGAAGTGATGCACAATGGTTATAGGTGCACGGAGCACGATTTATCTCTTGGTGTTGCTATGCATGCTAAATATGGGCGTACATGTTGAAATTTTTGCGCGCAAAGTCGTCTGGAGGGTGAACAATAACAAAAAACTAATGATTTTCTGCGATGTTTTATGTACTATTTGAACATCATCTTTTTGCAGCATGTTTTTGAGGCCCTTAAGCACATTTTTAGCAATGAAAAAACCATGAGAACAAAGTGTAACAAGGTACCAAGGTACACTTTGTCTTTGCATCTCAAATAAAAGAGCTCAGAGAGATCTTTCTAATGGTGTAAACCGTTCGTCAAATGGAGCTTTTATGAGAAAGTTACAACACAAATAGTGGAGGGTAAATTTTAAGATCCATCTAGCTTAAAAGAGCCATAACTTTCTGCTCCAGAATCAGATTGAGGCGCAGGAGTAGTCAATGGAAATATATTGAGACATATAAGACAGTCCCAAAGCTGAATTAAATTTCTGGGCATGTTAAAAATGTTTAATATGGAAAATAAGACACCTGTAGCATTCTAGACCAAAAACACGAATTGGTCTAGAACCTCAGCAGACTGTAACTAGCAGCCAGGAACCTAGAAAAAGATGAAACTTGGACAGAGTGTCCATAATATGTATATGAAGAAACCCAATTGAGATCATACAAAAAATCCAATGGAGTAGGTGAAAAAATATATAATTACAACGCAGAGTTGCGCCAAGTTGAAGGGTGAACAAAAAAATTAATATGCAATTTTCAAATAGTCATAACTTTCTGCTCAAGACTCAGAATTGAGCATGGGAGCAGGCGTTGGAAAGGTATCAGACAATAGAATATAATTATTCACACATAAAATTGATCTAGGCATTCAATTTTCCAGGAAATCAGAAGAAAAAATTCTGATATATTATTGAACCATAATGGTTCATATTTTTTCATGAAATTGTTGAGTCAGTTAACCTGACGAAGTTTTGTTAGTTGCACATTTTTGAAGAGTTAATTTTTTTTTTAGTTCTTAACAGGTGAGAAGGTTGAAATTTAGTTAAAAATGAGTAGAGGTACCCAGGGAAAGAGTGCTATGGAAAAAATATTTTATAAGATGATCAAAAGCCAAGACTATAAAAGGTTAAGGTATGAATCTTGGCGCATCCATAAAGTCTTTGGAAGCCACTACAGGAAGTCCTCTCATGTTAGTCAAGTATTCAATGAAATTTGGGCAAATGAATAGATCATGTAGTGAATGAATTAGTGAACACTTCCAAAGAGACCAATATACAAATTAAGCAATGCATTGGAGTCTGATCTAGTATCAAAGGAATTGACTATAAGAATGATAGTAATTAGATAAAGAAAGAGACTTAATGCATATATGGATACGAAGTGCATCGTATCCATGGATTAGCTATGAAAATATTAGAGTAATGCTTCCCTTATGGTTATCAGAGTGCGCAGTGGAAGCATGGTATGAAGGGCATCAATATGACATGATATAAGTGGATTGTGCAAGGCAGGTTGGAATCAGATTGGTCAAGATAGGGAAAAGTAATAGCCAACAAACAAATTCAAATGCTGATATGATCAATTAAGGAAGGGATAAATCAAGTACCTCAAGAAGGAAGTTGGTGTTAACTGTCCAAGGTTACTCAGAAAACATGACTGGAAATATAATTGGGTCATGTAAGAATTGGATCAGAGGGATCCGAATAATAGTGAAATGCTGAAAATTAATATCAACATAATATGTAGTTGCAAGTCCATGAACATCCATGAATAATGGAAAAAGAATTCATGGGGTAGATATCAAACAAATGGGAATGCGAGAAATCAATCCAAGAGGGAAATCAATAATAATAGAGGATTGTTGATGCATTCCAAAGTTATTGAAGATATTTCCACAATAACATAGAGATGTCAAAGCCAAGAAAGACTTAAAAGTGAAATGAATCTTGATAGAGAGTTAGTAAAGAACCATGAAGAAGAAAATGGTTCTATGCATGGTTTTGAATTAAAAAGAGATGCTACCTGAGAAGAATCCATCTCGAGTGGCATAAAACCATAAGTGAAATTTCCAAGGGGTGGAAGTAGTGCTTGAAATTTTGAGGGTAAATTAAAAACATTATTAAGTACTTTCAATTAAGTCTCTGCAGCTAGAGTAGGAGGCATATGTGAATCCTTACAACATGCTAAGATATTGGATATGCAAGACAAGTTTGAGGCTAGTTGGAGTGGAGAGGGGTGCAAGAAAAATCAAATACTAAAGTATTTAGTCCAGAAAGAGATGGAGTAGTTCAGGTCAAAAAATAAATGGATGCTGAAGATCCAAAGTTTATAAGACAACATGATTGGAATTATAATTCATCCGAGTATGTGTTGGGATAGATGGATCCAGGAAGTAAATAAAAGCTGAAGGTTATTATCAGTTTAGTATTTGGATGGAAAAGAAAAGGAAGCCAAGAGTGATTTGGCTAGAAAGTGCTCAGATCATAAATAATCATGCACAGTGGTTACAGTGAAGCGCACATGAAGATTCGGGAATCTGAAAGAATGGAAGATTTCTGGGATTAACAGGGAAAGGTGATACAGGGAGAAAGAAGTGCTGCAATTACTGTAGCAACATGTATTTTATGGCTTGTTGGGACAACCATAAAGTGGGAATGCTTGCATGTTTGCAAGTGTTGTTGATAATGTTGCTGCATATGGAAGGAAGCAACAAAAGGTTGTAATGTTGAATTATAAGGCTGATAAAGAGGCATGGGAACTTGTATTGTCATCAACTAATCAGGTAGCATTAAACTCGTTTAATGGTAGCCATGCAGGTAAGTATTCCTCTTTATAAATTATGTTGTATAATTGCCAAAGGGAAATCCAGGTAAGAATTTCCCCAAATCAGGGATGATTTTAAGGATGGAAATTTATTTTAAAATGTAGAAACCTTGGC
>ML787659.1:267004-279032 GCA_009831015.1 Picea engelmannii | reverse complement strand
ATAATTTTACCCTATAGAATTTGGGCGAATTATTTTTAAAATAGCGAATCTCATTTTTTGAAAAACCATGGAAAATTAGCCCATGAGCGAAATTTAGCCCCTAAAATCATCCCTGCCCCAAATTGAATTTTATACTATGCTGTATGGTATTGTTTAAGTGCATTGACAGGATTAAGTTACCACTAGGTGTGGTAAGGGCTAGAGGCCTGTTATAGTTATCAAAGCTTTCATCTTTTGAATGCACACACTGACATAGTAGCATGTCATGTTTATTTGGTTATGAGGCAATAACCAAAGAAAATAAAAGATAAAAATTGGTTATAGGAATGATTCTAAGAAAGCTAGTCATGTATGAGACCAGGACATGGTTGGATATGGCAAGTTATGGTTATAGAAAGGTTATGTGCCACACAAATACCCAATGAGATTCCTACCATTAAATAAAACTTGGACTACAACCTTTTTGCTAACACTAGTAAACACCACAAAATTGTATTCTTGGTGTAGTGTTCGGGTCGAAAAGGAAGGCATCCAAGTAATTGTGATGACAATGGGAAGTGTCTGGATATGTGTCAAGACATTGGCCATATTTCCAATTTATGGATGGTGAGATGCATGACTTAGATAAAGATCATTCTGAAATCAATGCAAAGGTGCATTGAATACGTAAGCATTGAGGGTTTCACTCATGCCCAGTAAGTGGCAGAGTTGCACTCATACATGATGGAATTGTATACTTAAATGCATTTTGCAGAATGTATTTTGTGAGTGCATGTATATATGTTTTTGCATGGAAATAATTATACTAATGGATGTAATGTTGCTAACTCATGAATTTGAGAACATTTCAGGAACTGTTAAACATTACAACAGGAAATTTGCAAGTCATGTAGTCACAGGAATAGTGACTACAAAAAATTTCCTGTTCAGAAAATTGAAGAAATGAACTTACTATTATTAATTACGAACATGCATATGCATAGAATGATGATTGGTAATTGTTATTAATTACTATTATCAATGAAATCATTGTTATTACTTATGAACATGCATATGCATAGAATGATAATTGGTCATTCTACTTGGTTAAATTGTTTAGTAATTGTGATTGAATTTCTAAGTGCAGGCAATTCTAAGATCATGGCATAAGGTGTTGTCCATGTTGAATTATGATGTACAGGAAATACTGACAATCTGTTGGTTGTATACAATATATAATCATTGCAGGAAAAATGGTATTTAGCATGGTGCTGGCTGAAATCCATAAGAAAAACTACAGTCTATTATTCCAACAATGATACATTTTTTTTATGAAATATAATTTCATGTTTTGGGGAAAAGTTGAATTCCCTTTGAACTAAGTTTGAGTTCCTAAATGAATTCTTTTATTTTCTCTCATGATAATTGCATGCGTGTGATGCAGAAGAGATGATATTGATTAAAGTTGGAACTCCTGGAGCCACGATGCTCCGAGACTTCCTGTCCGGCTTGTGCTAGAGCCCTGGAAGGGAAGTTGAGCAACCGATGAACTGTTGGCAAATGAAGGTGCATACTACCTTGGGTTATAAAGGCATGTGGGGAAGAGAGACCGTTGGTTGGAGTGCTGCTGGGTTTTGGCACCTTGGACTAGACTATGTTGATGTTGATTGTGGGCCATGGTTATCTTGGGAAGCCATTGCCCTGATGGAGTCATAGCCCCTGCTCGGGGTTGGTACACTGCTGAGAGTTTATCAACAACGAGATTTAAGGTTGGGTGGAACGTTGTGGATCTACAACCAGTTGTTGCTTCAATGCGATTTAATTGAAGCATGTAATAAGGAACAATGAGCTGATTTATTTCCTGAAGCGTCTCTATGGAATAGAGCAATTGACTTCTAATTGCAGTATGAGTACGAGAATTGGTGCTGTAAAGTAGAACACCAGATGGATAACAAGATTCCAATAGCTAAAGCTTGGATATTTCAAAGAATTTGAATGGTACATGATATATAATGCACTGAGGACAATGCATAAATAAGGGGAGGGGATTGTAATATCCCTAGGTTGAACCCCAATTGCAAATGTAATAATGTACTTAAGTTGGTGAGATGTTTTATACCTTTTTGGCATGCATATTCCATGGTGTAGTGCGTGCATGTACTGCGCAGTAAAAATGATGAAGTGTGCACATTCCAGGACACCACATGCATCAACTTAAGTGCGTGTGATTTTGAGGCCAGGGAGCCTTTGTGTATATGATGTGTTTTATAGACCGGTGAGCCAGTTATTATAAGTTAGGATGCTTATGTTTTGAATTAGGCTAGAGAGCCTAGATGCTAAAGGCCAATGCACCTATTTTTGTATATGTCTCATAATTAATATAAAATACATCGCTGCGAGCAGACCGACCACGATAAAAGAGTGTGGGGGACTAAACTCCACTAGTTAGGGAAAGGGTGGGGGATAAAATTTAAGGAAAAAGGGGCTAAGCTAGGGATATTAAGCCAAAAAGGAATATTATATTACTATTTCTTAAATCATAAAGTATGGATAATTATTTTATCCTAAGTTCTAAAGATGGGGACAAGTGGGCCAAAGTAGCTCCCAATATGACAAGTGTTAATTTGGGGGCATGCATACATATTGTTGGGACTTAGTTCATTTCGACGATTCATTCATCCAGTATTCCTTCCATCATTTCGAGCATGCAGGCAACCATTTGATGAGCTTTCACTCACTCAATCAATTGACCTCCATACCTCCTATCATTGTATCGAAACCTGCATCCATAGCCATACTTGTTTGTGTAGCTAGTAGCTTGGGAGTTGGATGAAAGAAGCAGGTTGTCAGGCCCGTGGGATACTGAATAGGTGGGTTGTCAGGTCTGTGAGCAATTTCTCTCTGGGTGAGAGAATTGTTGGGAATTGATTTCCTGAAGGTGATAAACTATAGCTACAAGGCTCTGAGACTTCCTGTCCGACCTGTTGCTGAAGCCCTAAAAGGGAATTGGGGCAGCCGAAGGACTGTTGAGCAGAGAAGGGGCACACTTCCTGGGTGGGACAAGCATGTGGGGAATGAGGGATTGTAGGCTGTTAGTTTGAGTAGAAACCTGTGATAGAGTCTTTCCTATTTTCCATGAGCCATTAGCCGGGTTAGGAATCCCTTTACCCGGGTGGAGTTTAGTCCCAGCTCGGGGGTGACCTAGTATTAAGAGTGATGAGCAGTGTGGTCTAAGGCTGGGAGGTTCTTGGAAGGTCTGCACACAGTTGGTGATATTCTTACAAAGATAAGTGTCCAATGTGTGATAAATTTACATGCTGCATTATTATTTATGTGTTTATTTTATGGGTTTATCCTGTGTATGATTTATAACTGTGTTTATATTTATGGGTATTGCCCGCATATGCTGCATGTATACGTTCACTTTTATTTCCGTGTGAATCCATGCATTTACTGATGTATTTGCATGACTTACATTTTATATATATGTTTCCGCAAGAGCTTTGTGTGTATATGTTTTAATTGCATGCAGTTCGAAAAATTTATGTGGCATAGCTCAGTTGGACGTTGGGTATGTTGTAGTATGTTCCGCAGAGAGAACAAAAGGGTTCTTTCGTGTATCGTGGCCCGACCTGGGTGGCCGAGGACGTTACAAGGAAAAACTATGAAGTAATGGTAAACCCTTTTTATAAAAATAAATCATTCAAGTGTTGCCGAAATTGAAAAAGGTAATATATAAAACAAGAAAATTAAGAGAGTTATACAAGGTCGCTATAATAACCATACCCCTGACGATGAATTCAATCTAGTTGATATTATCAACAAAATGAAACTAAAAACTATATCTTGGCTATCTATTAGAGATATATAATAAACTCACAAATAGTTTTGTAAGAAATATTACAAAGTTACCTATCCTTTGAAAAAAGACTCTAAACTCAACAATATTACCCAAACTAATGCTCTTGGCATTGTTGTAATGAAAAAGACTAAATCCTAATAAACATGCAGGTGGGTAATCTCGCACTTGAAGAATTAAACAAAGTACGCGGTGTTATGTTTGTTACACAAAAGGATCCATGCTCCAAAGGGTGTCATTTTTAACCTACAAACAATCCATAAACGAAGTTTTAAAGTTCAAAATAAAATGTGATGCTATAGGATGAAAAACAGAGGTGACATAAATACTTGATAGCACCCCTTTACCTTAGCAATCTGTTCGTTGAGTGTATTCTTGGAAAACCGTAGTAAAAAACAACGAGTGTACTATCGACCCTTGGCAAGTCGTTCACTGGTTGGATTCTTGGAAAATTGTCCACCCAAACTCAGAGAATCCCTGAGAGTAAAAACAAAACAACAAGTCGATTATTAGTTATGGAATCAGAAAATAGAGTGATGCATATAATACCAAATCTACCATCCACCGAAACAATGCAGTAAACACTACCTTCCAACCAAGGTGTTCGTATGGCTCAGGCTTGAGTCAATCCACGACTATAAATGTTAAACGAGTAAACCCTACAACCATAGGGAAGGTAGCATATGAGTCCACACTCAAACCAATCAAATTGATACAATGAAAAAATGCTGGATAGGGGTCGCAGTTTTCCATGCCATAGTTAAGTGTAGTGGTACTAGCAGAGAGAGACAACTAAGACTATTAATGGCACCAAGACATGGCTTGGTTCAGAATTTACTTCGTAGAATTCCATAACTTTGCATTGGTGTAAACCAAGTTTAAGTATCAGTTAAACAAACGATTAACTATGCGTTAGAATCAAACAATTAATGTATGACTTTGACGTGTGTACACATGTGACA
The DNA here is from genome assembly GCA_009831015.1 of Picea engelmannii. NCBI lineage: Eukaryota > Viridiplantae > Streptophyta > Pinopsida > Pinales > Pinaceae > Picea > Picea engelmannii. The sequence continues at coordinate 274,232 of ML787659.1, read as the reverse complement.
ACTATAAGCATTTTAAAACTTACGTAAATACCTTTCGTAGATGTTAAGGACACAACCTATGTGGGCTGTATGATATGGTTATAAAACTATGGGGTATGTTATATGAATATTAAAGGCGATCGATCCAGGTGGATATTGGTGGCCAACCACCTATTCCAACTGGCTCCTCTTGACAGTTGTTAGTTCAACACGTTCTTCGGTAATTCTTTGTAATTGCAGGTTATATACTTTTGGGGATGTTTGAATCCCTACAAAACTTCCAAGTGGATATTGGTGTCTTCCCACCTAATTCAACTAACTTATTTTAGAAGTTTTCATGTCAGTACATCTTTCTGTACTTCTAGGGTCATTTTGGGTCCCTAAACAATGTTTTTTTGTCTTGCCACAGTCAAAATGTACTTAGAGTCAGAGTTTGATGGCATAATGTGTAGTTCTCAAAAATACCTTTCCAACGGGTTATCACGCACCTAAAACGAAGGGCGTATGCAAAAGTTACGACCCCGGGTTGTTGAGGTACCAACTTACCCATTGGGGCCCACAAAAAATTTGGCGTTTCATCTCCTAGGGTTAGGTTTTTGGATGTCTAGGGTTTTGGAATTCATAAGTAATGTTAAAACAGCCTTTGGAGACTCATTGTAATCATTCTTCTCATATGGATGCGTGTATCAGCCAAATCTCTTCTCAGATATAGCTACCACCATTCGAGCAAGTTGTTTTCAATTTTGCAATTTTACAATTTCAACATATTTTATTTATTCAATAGAAGTTATTGTTCACTTGATATATTTTGTTGTTCTCTATATCTCTGTGTTATTTTATTGAGTCTGTTATTCCTTTATTTCCACTCATAAATCTAGATCAATGGTATCAAAGTGATCTGCTCTTTATTTATTTTTCTTTGTGCATGTCCCCAACAAGATCTGGGTACAAGAAGTTGGGACTCGAACCAGTCGAGCCTTTGCAAGATCGGCCACATCGAGCTCGAAAAAAACCCATGGAGGACAATAAGAAATATTATGGAGCAATAAATCTTTTTAAAACGTTGCTCAAGGAATCCCTTGCGCGACAAAGGAACAAAATGATGGACAACTTTGCACAAATCCTTCAGCAACCGCCCACAGGAGACACATCTTCATAAATCGACCATACAACCCCCTTCAAGGTACAATTAAATTATCCATTATTTGAAGGAATGATAGATTCAAATGTTGTAGATAAATGGTTGAATCTTATCGAAGGGCATTTTTTGGTCCACAATTTTTTCGATAGGGAAAACATTACTTTTGCACTCCTCAAGGCCATCCCCCATGTTAAGGATTGGTGGGATACTTATTATGAGCAAAGGGACATAGAGGAATCTACAATATTTGTGGTCACCCTCACATGGATTCCTTCAGGGATCCCATTAAATAACAATACTACCCTATTGGAAGCTACGAGGACTAGTACACAAGATGAACCACGCCACGTCAGGAAAGGGACCAGACAGTACCATATTTCACCAATATTTTCCATATGCTACATAGCAAATTGGGTATCAAATACTTTGAACGACATATGGTGCTCAAATACTGTGACTGTCTTTATAGATACATTCAAATAGAAATGGAGTTTCTGGACATCACATCATTAGGTGTGACTTATAGATATGCTATCAAGATCGAGCATAAATTTAAACAGAAGAGGTGATATTTTGGATCTGCAAACTCCTCACAGCCAAAGTAGGGAAAAGGTGGCCCCAACTCACAAAATAAGGGATAAAGAAAAGATAGATACTCTTACGACAACCAATGCAAGCCACAACCCAAGAAAGGTAATGAGAAGTCGAAGAAGGACAAGGTAAAATGGTATGAATACCATAAAATCCCTTAGCACATCACCGAAGAATGTCGCTCCAAGCAGTCACTCGTGGCTGAGCTGAAAGCTTCCGAGTTAGAGGAAGATTTCGACTCTGAATCAAATCCATAAAGTGGGAAGCATATCATCGATGCGGAACCCAGTACCACTGTCGCTACCACCAAAGTCCAACCAAGCGAACTAGAATAACGAGAGGAAGGGGAACACCTCTTTCACTCACAAATGTGGGTAAAGGGGACTCCACTGCATTTCATTGTCGATAACGGTAGTCAGAAGAACCTAATTTCAGCAGAGGTCGTCAAGCGGCTAGACCTGTCGATAACACCGCACCTGCAACCCCACACCACCAGCTGGCTTCACCAAGGATGAGATATCTGCGTCATCCAAGAATGTCGTTTTCCCTACAACATCAAGCCCTTCAAAGATGAGGTATTGTGTGATATTTTTCCCCTTGAAGTTTGTGATATTCTTTTAGGCCAGCCATATTTGTGGAAGCAACATGTTTTGTATGAGTCTAGACCCCACAATGTTATTATTACTTTGGGTAGACAATTGTACAGGATACTAGAGGTAGCACCGCCTACCACTATTTCTTTAATCTCTGCTAAGCAATGCAATAATGTCATTTCACATATCGAGAAGTTCATCTTCTTTGTGATCCATTCTTGTAGTAAGAAGAAGGTCATTGCCACATCCGTGACCTCTACACAAAGCCTCTCTTTATAGCAGAATCAAGTGGATGGGATCGTGGAAGAGTACAAAGACATCTTCTCCTCACCCACCGGGGTACCGATGCACTGCTAAGTCAAGCATACAATTGATCTAACCCTCAGTGCATTGCTTCCTAATGGACTAGGCTATCGTCGCTCGCTGATGGAAAATGACAAAATCATGTCCAAATCCAAGAGCTGCTTCAAAAGGGGCACATCCGAACCAGCTCCTCCCCTTGCGGAAGCCTGATTGTGCTGGTGCAGAAGAAAGACGGGACCTGGTGGCTCAACATTGATTACAGATCATTAAAAAAAATCACATTCCAGAACTGGTACCCAATTCCCTAAATTGATGACCTTCTTGACAAAATCAAGGGGGAAAAGTTCATCAACAAGATTTCCCTAAAGTCTGGCTACCACCAGGTTCCCATCGAACCAATTGATGTATGGAAGACAAATTTCAAATCTAAAGAATGTCTCTTCGAATGGCTGGTCATGCCCTTTACCTTAACAAATGCACTAACAACTTTCATGAGATTGATGGATGATGTATTGAGACCCTTCACCAACTCTTTTGTGGTGGTAAATCTGGATGACATCCTCATCTTTAACAGAACTTGGGAGGAGCACATGCATCATATTCAACAGGTTATGGGCACTCTGCGGTAGCACAAGCTATATACCAACTTGAAAAAATGCTCCTTTGGCATGAATAGGGTCCAATACTTGGGATACATTTTTTATGAGCATTGGGTACATGTGGATCCAACTAAGATCCAAGTCATTCATGACTAGCCAACCCCGACCACACTAACCGAGTTTCAGAGCTTCTTGGGACTTGGTAAATTCTACCGAAGGTTCATGTTGGGATTCTCCCATATTGCATGGACCCTCAACCAAGTAACCAAGGGTAGTGGAAATGGAAAGTTCACATGGGGCAAGAAAAACAACAAGAATTTAATGATTTGAAACATTGCTTATGCTCAGCTCCAATATTCTCCTCACCTGATTTGCAACAACTGTTCACGATTGTGACTGATGCCTCTGACTATGCTGTAGGTGCAGTTCTCATTCAACATGGTCATCTACTAGGATACCATAGTGAGACACTCTCAAATATTGTCCAAAAGTACCCCACCTATGAAAAATAAATGTATTCCATTGTGTGAGCTCGCTGTCAATGGAAACATTACTATCTAGGAAATGAGACAATCATCCACATTGATCACAAGCCTTTGTAGTTCATACAAACATAAGGGAAGTTGTAGAACGATCACCATAAAAAGTGGTCCACATACCTACAACAGTTCCATATCAACAACAAGTATAAAATAGTGAGCACAGATTTTTTCTCTGACTGCCTTAGTTTCCCTCCCGTTGCTGCACTCACCATAGTGCTCCATTCCCGTGGGCATGAGGCATCTAAGCGGCCCCAACTTTATCAACGTGACCCTCACTTCGCCACCACCTATCATATCTTGGGTACATAAGAGAATGCCACTGATTTTCACATCTAGGATGGAATTTTATGCCACCTAGGTCACCTCTGTGTTCCCACCAGTGAGCATGCAAAGCTGATTTGGGAGGCTCACTATAGTCGGATGGCAGAACATTTTGGCATGGAAAAAACTATGGCTGTTCTACGGAAACATTTTATTGGCCAAAACTTCGACAATACATCAACACGTATATCAAATCTTGCATTGCTTGTGCCATTGCCAAGCCATCCATCAAGAAGCAAGGCTTATACACCCCTCTTCCTACTCCCAAGAAGCCTTGGGAATCCATCTCGATGGATTACATGTCTGGCCTTCCTTCCACCAAGAATGACAATGATTTTGTATTTTTGGTGGTTGATCGGTTTTTGAAGATGACCATTATCACAACTTGCAAGAAGAACATCACACCAACATATACTACCAAGCTCTTCTTCGAACGGGTGTGGGTCTATTTTGGGATACCACAGACCATCACCTCATATCAGGACAACAAGTTCCTCAACACATTTTGGTTAAGTCTCTAGTCACTATTGGATACCAATCTCACTAAATCCACTTCTTTACACCTACAAATCGATGGCTAGACAAAGGTCGCCAATTAGATGATTATGCACATCATGCACATGTACAACTCTAACCATCCACATACATGGGATGAGAGTCTTCCCTATGTTCAACATAACTACAACAAGGCTCTCCAAAGCTCCACCAACCATATCCCATTTCAGGTGGGGCTGGGATTCGAACCCTTAGGTCCCATTGATGTTGCACTACCTCTTGCAACCACACATGCATAATCTTCCCATGTTTAKTCTGAGGTGGACAAAGCCACCAGATTCATTTAGTCGATTCAACACATACGCCAACATGTCCATGAGGTTTTGTAGAAATCCAATGCTAAGTACAAGCAACGCCATGATCAACACCGGGTACCACACTAGTTTYAGGTGGGAGACAAGGTCTGGTTACATTTGCGGAAAGAGCGCCTTACAAGGCCCCATCGAAATCTCTACCCAGTTCTCTATGGGCCTTACACTATCACCAAGGCTGTGGGTAGCAATGCTTTTGAGCTCAACACTCCACCCTTCCTTGGCTTGCACCCAATGTTCAAGGTGGACCTCCTTTGGCCATATTTTCCACCATTATTAGACACCTAAGAGATCGGAGAACATTTGAAACCAACAGAGCTCAACCCTGACTACATGGAACATGCATCCACTGATCAAATAGTGGACACACAGGTCAAGGGCACTTGCCAGTAGAGGATCCAAATTTATCGGGTTGTCAAGGCAAGGCAACTCCTACACCAAGGAAAGTGGCTCACCTGGGGCCAAATTCAACAGAATTTTACTCACCTAATGGGGCACTCAATGAAATGGAGACCATTTCTTCCTAGGGGGAGGACTGATCCAGGTGGATATTGGTGGCCACCCACCTATTCCAACTGGCTCCTCTTGATAATTGTTAGTTCAACACGTTCTTCTGTAATTCTTTGTAATTGTGGGTTTTATACTTTCAGAGCCGTCTGAAACCCTACACATCTTCCAAGTGGATATTGGTGGTTTCCTACCTAATCCAACAGACTTATTTTGGAAGTTTTCATGTCAGTACATCTTTTTGTACTTCCAGGGCCGTTTTGGGGCCCTAAATAGTGTTTGTTTGGCTTTCCACAGTCAAGTTGTATACGAAGTCAGAGTTTGATGAAATAATGTGTAGTTATCTAAAATACCTTTCCAATGGGTTATCACGCACCTAAAACAAAGGTCGTATGCAAAAGTTACAACCCCTGGTAGTTGAGGTACCAACTTACCCATCGAGGCTTGCATAACTTTTGGTTTTTCATCTCCCAGGGTTAGGTTTTTGGATGTCTATGGTTTTGACATTCATAAGTAATGTTAAAAGGGCCTCTGGAGCCTCATTGTAATCATTCTTCTCAGACAGATGCATGTATTAGTCACATCTCTTCTCAGAGATAGCTACCAACATTCAAGTAAGTTGTTTTCAGTTCTGAATTTTAAAGTTTCAGCCTATTTGTTTTATTCAATAGAAGTTATTGTTCATTGGATATCTTTTGTTGTCCTCCGTATCTCTGTGTTATTATATTCAGTCTGTTATTCCTTTTGTTCTGCTCATAAATACAGATCAACGACCGAGAACCATAGTTATAATACATTGTTATTAAAGGTGGAAATTTAGATCTGATCCACTAATACCCATGATAGTGTTGTAGCAATGCCATCCTTAACTTTAAAGATATTTTAAGATAATGAGAAAAGAGTTAAAACCATAACCAACATTGACATAAGGTGTATAAAGGTTTGGTTTCAATGATCAATATATGAACATTAAGTCATGATAAAAACATTATCATCCTCAAGAGTCATAATAAGTTAGAGAAGTTTAAATAACACATAAACAATATGAGTCTTCTCCAAAAACATGAAGTCACATAGTTTATTTACAATGTGGGCTTAGGTGAAAAGAATTGTAATATTACATGAACATGTAAATGGAGAACATATCCAGAGTTTGTTGCTTCAATAGAAAGAAGATAACACTTCTTTATCTGTGAAGAGAACCGTTGCAATCGTCTTTGAATATGTATCATGTCATGTCAATGCCATGGCAATTTAGTTAATCACTTTAAATAATCATATGTGAATATCATTAAAACAAATTTATATAAGGAAAGTGCTAATTATCATTCTACGAATATACTTTTAACGATGGAAATTAAAAAAAAATGGTGGAAAGTGTAATTAAAAATGGTATCAGAGGATGGTTGAAACACAACAACCTTATAGGATCAAAGAATATATATATATATATATATTATAAACAAAATAATTGATGTCATTATGTTTTGCACATATTAGAATCAACAACAAATCAACATGGCTGAAGAATATGAAAGATTAAACCAAAGAGAACCCCAGATGCATATATAACTGAACAATGATCAACCACAAGATATTTCTATAGGACTGTTGGAAACCATGCGTAGTCTAAAAGAAAATTTGGAAAGCATAAAGGAAGATAATGAAAGACTATTTAAAACTAGTAAAGAACAAGAAGAGTTAAATGAGATTCTTCTTAAAAACATGATTGAGATGAAGCAACAAAGACATATAGGATAGACTTTCAGTAATGCCATTTTTTTTT
>ML787659.1:223837-249882 GCA_009831015.1 Picea engelmannii | reverse complement strand
TATATATATATATATATATATATATATATATATATATATATATATATATATATATATATATATATATATATATATATATATATATATATATATATATAAGAAGAGGTAGGCAAGAGAGTTTCAAGATAGTCTTAGAGTTATTTGCCAATGACAAGTTTATGGAGTTCATTAACCTTATCTTAACCACACATACTTCAGGTCAACTTAGTCTGCAAGTAATGTCGTACATCAGGACAAGTTTAAATTTATTATTTATTTTTGTCAGATTATCATCCTCACTAGGTAGAATGCCTCGTTGCCAACAAGCCTGTTCAGTACTCCAACGTGTTTACCTAGTCATACCATAGGCCGGTACCCACTGCCAGCAGAATTGTTCAGTATCCTGGTGGGTTAGCCTCTTACACCCTCATAGATTGGCCTTCCATCTTTTAAGATTTTAATATGAGATTTCTTTATGCAAGAAGATGGGGGAACAACTCCGAAAACAACTTTTTTTTTTTTTCAATTGGGATGGTATTTAAGTTAGAGGATGAATTTCTGTTATATTACTTAGTGGTTGTCCCGATGTAAGGGGTACTTAAGTGGACGTGGCCTATCTAAAGATATGATATAATCAAGCTATTTAGTGTATAGTGGATGGTACCATTGAGAAAGAATAGAAAGGTATCTCTAGGCTCAACTCACTTTCTTCTTTTGTAGTTATTATTATGTTTCCATGACTAACCGCTAATTAGACCTCCTTGTTACTCTTTGATAAAGATACTTGACTCACTTACTTAGGTTTCTTGGAAAAAACTGTACGAGAGACCTCTAGGCTTGATAGTTATGGTATCACTTCCTTATACAATGGTGAAGAGTTTCAAGAGCAACTTCTTTAGAATGCCTAAAAATGAGAATTCTTGCAAAAATATGGCTAATTACAGTAAGTCAATATTCATTTGATGTTTTAGCAGGCACAAAATTCAAGTGTAACAATGTTTTGAAGAATGATCTTTGAAACTGTGTACTCCTGGTGAAATAAATACTTATAGAAATCTCTAGAATTTCCTTATTAACAAAATTCAAAAACTATTTACATATATATAACAGGAGATTCAAAATTTTTTCCAAGAACAAGGGGGGTCTTCCCCATCTAGTAAGGCCAATGCTTTGTCATTTGACATGACCTGTAGAAAATCCTCTTTCGAAATGGGCTTATTATACAATTTTAGTCGGTGTCCATTTACTACAAAGGAGACTTGTCCATCGTCAATTGTTTTAATTTTTACAGCTCCATTTTCATATACAATGTCTACCTCGTAAGGGCCCAACCACCGGGTGGTGAGTTTGCCTTTGAAGGTTTTGAATCGGGAATCAAACAATAGAGCCCAATCACCAGGTTGGAAGTGCTTCTTCTTAATAAACTTGTCATCCCACCTGCTCCTCTGGTTTTGGACTATTATTGTCTGTTGGATGGCATCTTGCCTGATTTCATCCAACTCATCCAATTGTAGGGCTCGCTGCTTCTGAGCCTCATCCAGTTTCAATCCTAATTTTGTGGCAATACAAAAGGTCCTTATTTGGAATTCTATTGGTAAAAGTACTTGTTTCCCGTACACTAGCGCATAAGGGGTATGCCCAATGGTACTTCTCCAGGTGGTCTGGTATTCCCACAAAGCCTCTGGGAGCCTATCAGCCCAATCCTAGTGATGTAACTGAAAATTCTTGGTCAAAATGGCTTCCAGAACTTTGTTTTTAGATTCTACCTAACCATTGACTTGCGGGTGGTATGGAGAAGATTTACAATGTTTAATCCCATATTTCTCTGTTAGCTCTTTCATCAACTTGGAAGTGAATTGAGTGCCTTGGTCGGTATAAATTTCACGAGGGATACCGAAGTGGGTAAATATGTCTTCATAGATGAATTCAACAACATACTTCTCTGTAGCCCTGAATAGGGCTTTTACCTCTACCCATTTGGTGACATAGTCCATACAAACCAAAATATAGTTCTTCCTATGGGACATGGGTGAAATTGGTCCTACAAAGTTGAGGGCCCATTTTTCGAAGGTTTCTATCGTAACTTGGGCACGCAAAGGCATTTCGTCAGCTAACATATGTCTTCCTATCGTTTGGAAACTATCACAACTTCTCACATACTTGGTAGCATCTTTGAAAATGCTAGGCCAATAGTAACCCTAATGTAACACCTTATATGCTGTATGTTTGTCAGAAAAATGGACACCACATGGTCCATCATGACAACTTCATAGTATTTTAGGTACCTCATTCTCTCAGACACATCTACGAATAATCAAATCAGGACCTGTGCGAAAAAGATCATGACCAACCCAAGAGTAATTAGCACTATGTGTAATAATTTTCCGCTTTTCATGAGGTGACAAATGAGATGGTAACTTCCTAGTAGCCAGATAGTTTTCCATATCCGCAAACCATGGGGTATTGACAGAAAGGGAAAAGAGGTGCTCGTCTGGGAAACTATCATCTACAGGGATATCATCATCCTAATTTTTTATTCGGGAAAGAAAATCAGCTACTACATTATCCTTTCTAGGTTGGTCAAGCACAGTGATATCAAATTCTTGCAATAACAAGAGCCACCTGGTCACTTGACCATTAGTTATGGGTTTATTCATGAGGAATCTAATGGCAGAATAATCGATATGTACAAATACTTCATAACCTGTAATGTAATGATGAAACTTGTTAATAGCATGAACAATTGCCAAGAATTCTTTCTAGGTGACTGTGTAGTTCAACTCGGCAGAGGACAAGTTATTGCTCACAAAATAAATGGCATAGGACTATTGGTCCTCTTTCTGCCCTAATACCCCTCCTATTGCGGTGTCAGAGGCATCAATGGATATATGATATGAAAGAGTCCAATTGGGCCATCTAAGAACTGGTGCCACAGACATCTTAGCGTTCAGGGTTTCAAAGGCAGTTTGACACTGCTTAGTCCAAACAAAATCAACATCTTTTATTAATAATCCAAACATAGGTGCATCAGTCTTTGTAAAATTTTCAATAAACCGCTGGTAATATCCGGCATGTCCAAGAAATATTCTCACCTCTTTCTGAGTCTTGGGGGGTGGAAGTCTGACGATGAACTCAATCTTTGCAGGATCGACTTTTATCCCTTCAGATGAAACATGATGTCCTAGAACCACTCCTTTAGTTAACAACATTTTGCATTTTTCATGACTTAGAGATAGGTTCATTTCCTGGCATCTGATGAGGAATTTTTATAAGTTGTCTAAGGCTTCTTGGTAAGTGTTACCATAGACTGTGAAGTCATCCATGTAGACCTCCACACAATCATGAATAAGATCGAAAAATATCCCTAATACTCCTCGTTGAAATGTGGCAAGAGCATTACAGAATCCAAATGGTAAGACCCTATAGGCATAGGTTCCCCAAGGAAAAGTAAAGGTAGTCTTGTCCTGGTCCTCGGGTGCTATAAGAATCTGATTGTACCCACTGTACCCATCTAGAAAGGAAAAATACTTCTTTCTAGACAAGGTATCTAGAACTTGGTCAATGAAAGGGAGAGGAAAGTAGTCTTTCAGAGTGGCTTTGTTGATTTCCCGGAAATCAACACAAATTCTCCATTTCCCAGCCACTTTCTTTGGAACCACTACAAGCGGGGATACCCACTTACTATCAAAGATGGGATAAATGAATCTAACATTTAACAACTTTTGGATCTCCTCCTTGACTATATATTTAAGTGTTGGGTTCATCCTTCTCTGGGGTAGCCTAACAGGTGTTACTTCCCCCTGGGTATATATGTGATGGATGCATGTGTCGAGGTGTATACCTTTCATGTCAGTGTATTCCCAGGCAAATGCTCCTGAATTTTTTTTTAAGGATATCTACTAACTGTTTCTGTTGGTCTTCGTCTAGCCCAGAGTTTATATGTAAAAATTTCCCTGAACCAATCTCGTAGGGAATAGTATAAGACATGGCAGACTCATCTATCTCAAAGATAAAATATGTCGAAAACAAAATGGATGGGTCTAATTGTTCTTGAAATTCCTCCCCAAACATGTACTCAAATTGGGGAAAAGACTGTGGAAAATCCACACATGTGATAATAGAAATGAACTGGTTTAGCACATTTTCTTTTGTGTGCTCCTGAAGTTCCCTTGCATGGTCACTTGGCAATACAGGTTCTTCCCAGTACTCGTTCTCGTATGGACATTCAAGCCACCATATATTCTCCATAATAGGTTGAGTTGGAGGGTAAATGGTGAGCTTCTGTATAGAGAGACCATTTGAGATGGTCATTTCCCCTTCTCTACATCCAATAAATGCATTGGATGTGGCTAGCCAAGGTCTTCCCAAAATGACCGGATGGTCTTTGACAGGATCCTTTGAGTGAATGACAAGAAAATCTACTGGGTACTCCCACAAGGCTAAAGTAACCATGATATCATCTAAAATTCCTTCAGGTATAACCCTAGTCTTATCTGCTAATTCCAAAATGGTTGGGGTAGGTCAAAGAAGAGGTTGTAACTGTAATTGTTCCAAGGTAGTAGCGGTCATAACATTGATGGCTACCCCTAGGTCCATGAGAGTGTTTCCAATGGAGACCTCTTTAATGGTTATGGTCACTACGGGGTTTCCTTGGTTCCCATATTTTGCTAGTTTTGGCTGCTCTGATATGTACTCAGAAAGTCCTCCTATCAAGTGTACTGTAGGGGGGTCCCTTTGCTTCCTACCTGGATTCTTGATACACAATTATTTGACTACCTTACTATAGATTGGGATGTCTTTAATGGTTTGAAGTAGGGGGATCTTGACACAAATATTTTTCAACTCATTCAAAATTTCAAATTCTGGTCGGGTGGTAGGTTTCTCGATTACCAATCGGTCTAGATAAGGAGGGACCTTCATAATTTGTGAAGGTTCATTTTGGGGAATCTTGGGTTCTTGATTCTTCAGGATAATAACATCTTCCCACCTAGTGTCATCTATGGGTTGTTTGGTGGTTTCTTCTTCTTCTTTTTCCTGGATGACTACTGAAGGTCTCTGCCTCTCCATAACTTTTCCCGATCTTAGTTGAATTTCCTGTAATGGAATAGGAGTGATAACATATGTCGGGAAGGCCTGCATCTCAACATTGTGAAGAGGTTGAGGGGGCCTATTATTGGGATTCAACATTGGTTGTGCCAGTAATAGTGTTGGTCTCAGGGAGCTTGCATTTTGATATTGTAGTGGTTGTTGTTGTGGAATAGGAGGTAAAGGTGGTGGAACAAAACCTGGCAAAAGCTGTGGAGTGTTCGGTGGGAACTGAGGATAATGATGGTTGGACATAGGGATAGGTGGAGCCTGAGGGTTTCCTTGGTTATGTCCTCCTCTCCATCCTTGAAAGCAAGGATGTTGGTATTGAGTAGACCAGTTTTTCCAACCTTGTGAGTTCCACTGTTGTTGTTGTTGATAATAGGGTGGAACTTGAGATTGTAGATCTGGTTATGTGGGCTGGTTCCTAGGATGCCATGGCCTCCTAGGTGCATAAGAAGACTCCCCAGGATCTCCACTCCTATAGATGGCTAATAAATTGGGCAATGATTGACATTTTTCAGTCACATGGTCTTCTGTACATAAGCCATAAACTGAAATGTTATCCAATGGGAATTCCCTTGAGGAATGCTTCCTCCTGCATCTTGGGCAATATATGCTCATTACTGCATTTTCATCCTCCTGTTTCTTTTTGATTTTAAGGGTATCCAATTGGGAACCTATTGTGCTTAAGATGTCCATCTTGAATTTTTCTAAAAGGTTCCCTATCTCTTCTCTCGTGATACCACATGAACTAATTGGTTTTAAGTTTCTATTGTAAGGGTCCCGACCATTCTTTCTTGTTTTGGCTCTACTCCTTGAGTAATTTTTACACATTTCACATATTTTGGAAAATGGTTTATGGGAGATGTCACCTGATGCCATCATGTTAAGCATATCTAGATATTCTTTTGAAATTCCCTTAAGGAAAATATCCCTAATTACATCCTCTGGGAGGTCATGGTATTTTGACTTCTGGGAGATATAACCAAATCTTTCCATATAATCTTCGAGGGTATCGTCTTCTAACTGTTGGATTTTAAATATGTCATTACGAGACTCTTTGGTCTTGCAATAGTCTTGGTATTTCTTGAGAAATATGTCTTTCATGGCTTCCCAATACCTAATACTGGATTCTCCCAACCCCATGAACCATCTTAGTGCAGAGTCTTTGAGGGTGGCATGAAAGAGTTTTAATTTCTGGGCATCTTGCACGTAGTTGTAGCTCTTACACAAGATGTCAAATTCAAATAGGAAGGTGTCTGGATCTTCACTTTTTTTACCATAAAAGGTAGGCAGTGATGAGAGAGGAATATTCTTCATGTTGACATTTGGAGTGGTGTCTAAAATCAGAAACCCGAAGGTAGTCTCGGTTTGGTTTCTAGTTTCTTTTTCCTCCCTTTGTCTTACATTGTTATGGTCCTCCTGATCATCCATATTGGCTTGGTTTCCAAAACGAGAGTACCTAGGTGGTTTTATCTTTGAAGAGAACAAGGTTTCCCTTTGATGGAAAGATATTCCTATGGATTGGATGTTTGGGACTCTACTCGAGCTGGTTGAAACTATTGGTGCCAAAGTTTTTGTGTCAGTTTGAGAGATAATTACATTGGATGAACTACCAAACAAAAGATTCACCTGCTCAGGTCTATGATGTCTTCAAAATTAGGATTTCCTTGTGGTGTTGAAAAAGAAAAGGTTGTATTGTTTGGTTCAGTGGAAGAATCGAGTGGTCTTGCCTCATGTCCCAATATGATTGATGCTTCAATTTCTTGTTCTATAGTGCTCCCCGTGTTAGTCTCTTCAGAGACTATTTTAGCTCTTTGAGTTGAGCTAGTTCCTGTTTTTCAGTATCGGTATGTGGATTTTATAAGAGGAACGCTCCTTCCCCCAAAGAGGTCGGAAGGAACCATGGTTGAAAGGTCTAATTTATATTTAATGTATCTACCTTTTGGATCTCTAGGTCTATTCATGAAAGAAAGAAAAAACAAAAGAAAAAGCTACCATTGGGTTTGGGGGAGCCTGCAATAGCAGATGTGCAGGTTCTTACCTCTCGTCTTAAATTCCCCCCACCACCAATCTAATGCTAAGGTCTAGGAATGATCTATTTCATAACTACTTCTGACATTGAGACAACTCTTTAGCAACGACACCAAAAATGATGGGTGTTCTATATGCACTAAAAACACACTAAAAACCCTCAATTAAATTGTCAACCCGGGGTAAGTAAACTTAGAGTTGTATAAAAATATATGCCAAAGGTAGAAGGGCTGGTAGTATATTCTAACTAAGGAAGTGGTTATCTAAGGCTAATCTATTCAAGCAAACCTATCTAATGAGTAAACCCTACTAAGCAACTTAAAACTATGTAACCTAAGTACTTTTGGGTCAAGGATCGATGGATAGTTCTAAGAAGACAAGTAAAAACCCTACTTGAAGAAAACTAGTTCATAACAATAAGCAAAAGCAACTATTAAGCATAACAATAAGAAAATAACAAAAGCAAACTATTTAACTTGCCAACCTAAATTCAATGAGCAACTACCCTATGAAAGCAAGTAAATAAACAAGCCAATAACTATTCTATTAAATCAAGTAAGCAAATAAGCAAAACAACTAACTAACCTATTAAAGAAAGTAAACAAGTAAGCAAAACAACTAACTAACCTATTAAAGCAAATAAACAACTAGTTACTCTAAGACAACTTCTACTGCAAGTAATCTAATAAAAACTTCTCATTGAACAACTATCTAGCCTAAGAGGCAAGTGGACTATATTCTTAAAACTTCAAAACTATTTCTAATTCATGAAAGAAAATCTATTTAATTGAAAGCAAGAAAGATTAACAACTAACCTTTAATCTATGATAAACAAACTGTTCTTTAATATATCAAAACAGAAGACTATCTATCCTACAGCAGCAATAAAACTACCCTCTAAGCTATGAAAGCAAGAAACTGTATCTTCTGATCTATGAAAGCAGGAAACTATATCTTTTAACCTATGAAAGCAAGAAAACTATCCTTTAACCCATGAAAACAGGAAAACTATCTTTTAACCTATGAAAACTCAAATATAATGTTGGTGGTTGTGTGAATGTCTTTGGTGTTTGATAATATCTCGATGGCACTTGACAACAAAGGATAATTCAAGTGGCATAAGCTCAACACTCATCTCAATAGCAAAGTGAAAGGTATTGATTAAACAATCTAATGAGAATTTAGCCATTACGGAAACTCGTCAATTATCCTGCATATTCATTTATTAACCATCAAAAATATAACGAGATCATGATTATACTTCTACACTATGTAAGCAAAATTCATACTTAAACTCAATCATTAACTAAGAAATACAATTGCAATCTAATTCTAGGAAAGGAAATACATAAAGTGAAACTATGCTATATCTATTCTAACAATTCAAATTGCAATAAGCAAAATGCTTAAGAACAAAAATTAAAACATGACATTAAAAAGTAAACTAACAACTACATTAACCAACCACTAATTAAGCAAGATCTACATAAAAATGAAATAAACAATCTATAATTAAAAACTAAAATTAATCCTATACATCCATCAAATCCCTGTTAAATAAAACTCAAATTAAAACTTTGTTCTATTCTATTTAAAAATCCGTTTTAAATTTAATTCTAACAACATAAATAATATACAATCTAACATCTAATTGCACACGGGGTTAGTCTAGGAATTTGCAAATTCGTTCCTAACTACAAGATCAATGCATGCTAACACAATCTGTCATACTAACATGCAAAAGAGAATCAAAACAATTAAACTATAACAACAAACTAATTAACAAAATGATAATGCATGTACAGGAAATAAAGAGAACAACTAAATTATAAAATGCACAAACAACATAAAGAATAGTTACCAGACTGCTGGTGCCCCCCCCATCAAGTCGTGGTCACTTCCTAAAAGCACAACATGAACTCAACAAGTCGACTTCACCATTAAAACGCAAAAACACAGTTTTATATAACTTCGACAAAGGAAAATGACAAAAATAAGAGAGAGTCACGTTTTTCTCCAATACACTACGTCTATTGCTTCTTAACCTATTGTCTGACCATCCTAGTGGTATTTATAAGTTTATAGACCAAGTGGTTGACCACAGGAAGGTCAAACCACTTCTAAATTCGACAAATTATATTAAATGATGCCCTAACTGCTGAAACGGAGCGAGCCAATAATCGCCCTGTTGAACAACCAAAACTAAGTTGTCGGCAGTTTAGTAGCTGGAGGGGGAAAGCATGAACAAAACCCACATTCCTGATTCTCCCACCATTGGCCGCCAATACCATAACCGCCAAATCACCCTCCGTTTTTGTGCAAGACGTGGTGCTGGACGTAGTGCTAGATCAGGTACTGGATCGAGTGCTAGGAGTGTCGGACTGAGTGCTGGAAGTAGAAATGTGGTGCATTTTTGCCCTGTAACACGAGAATAACGTGAATTAGATCTTTGGAATCATAAAACGTGATGAATTATACTCAATATTGACATCAAACACGAATCATATGTACCTAGTGTATATCATACCGTTTTAGCATGAAATTCTTCAAAAAGCTCCTTCAAAACATGAAAACATATATTTACATTCGACAAAAAGTGTCTAATAACTATCATAATTGATCATATCTCGGGCCCAACATATATATACATGGTTATTTTTTATGTTTTTTATTAAATTTGATAGTTTTTCAACTTTTTTAATAATTTTTTTAACATTTTTTTATTATATATATATTTTAATATGTTTTTAATTTTAGATTTTTTTTTAATATTTTTTTTGAATTTTGACTTGTTTTTGAGTATTATTATTATTTTTTTTTTAATTTATTTATTATTATTTTTTTTTTATGTTCCTTACGTTTTAAGGGATTTTTTATTATTCATTTTTACAAAAAAAATAATTTTTTCTTAAAATTATTGTTTTCCGATGGATTTTTTTTTTTACCAGTTTTTTTTAATGTTATTTTTTGTTTTCAAATTTGCGTTTTGAATGTATATTTTTAAATGTATTGTTTTCATGACATTATGTATTATCTTGTGCTTGGGGAGATAAACTAAGATTTTAAATGTAAGCATTTAAGGGTTGATTTTATGATTTTGTTTACAATAATGATGATTTCTTTTACCACTTTAAAAAAATGTGTCATTTTAATACCCCAATTTTAAAATGGGTGCTACCGGTAGCAGCACTTTTCAATTTGATGATTGATTTTGAGGTTTTGGTTTTAATCGTACCAACTAGTAAAAATATGTTTTCAAAATATCTCTCATTTTAATGTTTTGAAAAAAACATTTTGCTTTATGTAACATCATTTTTTATTTACATGCTGATTTTAAGGTTTTTTTGAGCTACTATATGAGTTTTGAAGGTCATGCTTGAAAAATGTTGTAATTTTGACCCCGTTTGAAAAAATGGTGCTATCGTTAGCACGTCTTTTCGATTTGGGGGTTGATTTTCATTTTTTTTTGCAAAAATATGGATTTTTTGGGCCAGAGTTTTCGTTTTGAGATCACAGTTCTCGTTGAGTTGGTAACTTTATTTTCGAAGATTGCATTGGTACAAAGACTATTTTGAAGTAAGAATGCATAGGAAAAATTGGTGATTAACACATTATTCCTGGACTTTTCCTTAAGCTTCCACCAATAGTAGTTTCATAAAATTCCATTGCAATATTACAATGTAATTTGTTTCAACTTTGACTGCCAACTTATTTGGAATAGACCCTCTTTTGATTGGATGAGTGATACTTTGCTAAATAGAAAAATCCAACCAAATTAGAAACTTGTCTGCTTGTTTTCATGATGTGAGATGCTTTTCCTTTCTATCGTATATTGTTACTCACTTATTTATTACAACTATGCTGATCTTTCACATCCAAGGTTCTATATTGTGTCACTTAAGTTGTTTCCCCTGTCCATCCCTTTTAAGTTTTAATTGGTTATTTTGGATATGGAACTGTGATTTAACATCTAAGGTTCTATTTTGTGTGCTTCAGTCCCCCCCCTTCCATCCCTTTTAAGTTTTAATTGGGCATTTAAATAATATATATGATTTAAAGATCATTGTTATGAGTGCAAAATTAGAGGCAGAAAAATTTTAAGCATATTTCAATGGGGCACCTCTTAGGAAAATGCCTCGAAGGTTACATCCAGTTGATATATTCTTCACTCAAGAACCTGAAAATGATTACTTAGAAGCAACAATTACGACGGTTGTTCAAATACACATAAATGAACCACTTGGGGACATGCTTATTTTCCTCACCGGGGAGGAGGAAATAGAAGATGCTTGTAGAAAAATTACTAGAGAGGTACAAAATTTGGGTGATCGGGCCGATCCTCTAAAGTTGTTCCTTTATATTCAACCCTTCCTCCATCCATGCAAAATAATATATTTGACCCAACTCCATGTTGTAGGAAAATTCCTCTGCCGACAGGTGAATATCCTCTTGGATCTTATACCCCTATTACCAAGATAGAAATATGTTAACATTGAACACTAACATTCCTTTAAATGTAGTTAAATTAGTTAAAGGGAAAAGCGGAATAAAGTATGATGTACCTTTTCCTGAATCTTGTCCTCACTTAGTCCATGATAAACTTGATCTTCAAGATCCTTAATGAGATCTGCAATCCAATAGACAACAAAGACAACACATACTTCCTATTCTACCAACATTAGTTTAAACTAACTTTATCAACAAAATACAAGTATATGCAACCATACAGAAACTTGAAGGAAATAGGCCAAACATATAGTAATGAGAACATTACAAGGCACTTACAAATTGTAGATGTAGTTGCAATAACCTCTCCAAGTCCTCCTTGTCCAACCCCTTGCTCGAAAGATCCACAATCAGAACGACAATACTTTTTGTTGATATTCTCCCCTTTTTCACCATGAGAATGTCTCCTTTTATAGGCTTTGAGAGGCTCAACCACCTTAGTTATATTTGGAATAAGTTGAGGATATGACTCCATTAGTTGTGGCATCTCCCTTATATGGATCCTAAAGCTTGGATTCGATCCAAACCAACTCATATCATCTCTAGATGTCTTTAGAGATAAGGGAGATTTCTTCCCATGATTCTCTCAACCAATCAATGCTCCCTCAAATATGGTAACAGAGTGTTGCAACGCTCCCTGCTACATGGATAGGGAGCGCTAACACTACCTGCATGTGAGAAGGGGAGAACCGATCTTCAAAAAGTTTGTTAAGATGACCATTTCTTAAGGTAAAACATTTTGCTTAGATTTTCAAATGATGTGGTTTCCCCTTTCAACATGTCTTAGAGGATGTATCAAGTGTTTCCATGGTGTCATCTGTAATGTGACATATGTAGAACGAAAATGTGACATTTATGACACTTCGAAACTCGCGACAATGATAATGTGACATTATCGAACTGAGGAATTTTGACATGTAACAAATTTCCCCCCAAAGTGAAAAGTCAGAAGATTAAAGTTGATGACTGAAGCGCTTTGTAGATTTTCGAAGCAAGGGTAAGGAGTTAGAGAACTTGGTAGAAGCTATAAACAACCATAAAAAAATGTTATCATGTGTTTCAAACTCAAGGCATGCATACTTATGCTTGAGTAACAAAGAAATTAAAGTATGGCCGCTAATAAATACACTGTGGAACCATGATGATATTGACTAAGGGTATAGCCACCAAGGAAAAACTGACATGAACTGATTGCAGCCACAATAAATATACAATGGAGATACGAGATGATAAAACATAGCCACAAACCAATTCAATGTGGATCTATGTGACAGTATATATATATATATATCAACATGCTCAAAAGATCTCCTTCGTAGCATAGGGAAAGTAGATAGCAGAGTGAATGCTCAACCCAAGGTCTTCGTCCCAATCCTGAAGTGGTATGAATCTAGCCATGTGAATAGATGTTTTGACATCGAACATGGTAAAAACCACTTGATTACCAGTCATTGAGGTAAACCGTTAACAAGTGTGAGGGAAATCACCAATGATGTCATTGACTCCCAAGGTACTCAAGTACAATCCAACGAATGTGAATAAATGAGTTGAATTCAAACATTAATGGAATCATCATATCAGAGGTCAATGATATAAACCTACTATTGGAGGCAAGGAGGCCTTCCATTTAGGCATGCGGGTCTCAAGGTACTAACTGGTTTCTAAGTCTAATTCTCGGATGATGTGTTGAAGTCGACAGGAAAAGACTCGTCGAAGGAGGGCCTTGATGTATCCTTGTTACACATTATTTTGGTCACCCAAGTGATCCACTGAAAACGTGTGTTCATGTTCCTTGAAAATATAAACGAGTCTTTATCCATGATAAAAGTGATTTGCTTTCCTTTCTCAAAAACCTTATTAAGGAAGGTTGTCACACCTTGCAAAATGCATGGGGTGCGACAATGCCTGATCGTCACACCCTGCTGTAGAGCTAGACTGCGATGTCTTCGCATGCTGCAATATACCTAGGGTGCGACGATGCCAAAAGATAAGGAAAAGTCAAACTTCACGAATGTTCTAGAAGGAGATCTTCTAGAATATGAGGTGGCCTCCGAACGGTTTGGATCTTACTCACTTTTCTGATTTGGTGGGATCATCCTAATCTCCTCATCCATATCTCTTTCACACTCTATAAAGAGGGATCTCTCATGGAAAATTCTAAGGTTGAATAGGCTAATATTTGTATGGAGAGTTCTACTTCAAATTATTCCGTGAGCTTTGCTTTAGTTCTACAAGCTACATGGTGGGTCTTTTTCATTCAAAGGCTTTGGAGAAAAGTTGTGTGTGTTAGAGAAAAGGGCCATTGAAAGGGGACCTTGCAACATCAAGGCTTTGGTTGTATTCTCTACTTTCTATTTAATATGATACAATGATATGTTTCTTTCCCATAAAACTAGTTTTGTTTTATTGTATGATTCCTTGATCACATACATAGGTTCTTGTTCAGTATATTGTATTGCTTTCAGTTTGGTTGGCTTGCGTTCCCTTGCAGGTTCAGTATCACAGGAACATTGGAATGGATCTTGGATGGAAATGGAAAGAGGAAACTCCATTTAAAATATATGTTTATCTCTTGTTGAATAGAAAAACCAATAATTAGAGCCTAGGGAAAGTCTTATATTCTATTATGTTTTGTTTTAGTTTCGGGTGGAATTAGGAAGATCTGTTTGTGTCCGCACTTACCGATTAGTCCAATAAACAAATTGGTGACCATACTGGGGATACAACTTTATTTTGGTTTTTTCCTTCTTATTTTCCTTTAACCATCCTTATTTTGGTTAAATTCATTCTCTGAGTCCGTGGGTGATCCATCTGGACTCCCTGGGTCTAAAAGTTCAGTTAGATTTTTTGTCTTTCTTCCAATTTTTCCTTAGTTACAGAGATCGTTGCACTGTACCATATAATCAGCCTGTGACGACCCTCAGACATCGCACCTTTCTTTTGAAAACCAGTGCAATGACGTTGCACTGTGCTCTATTGGCAGCCTGCGACGACCTTAGCTCGTCGCACTATACCACACTGTCAACCTGCGATGATTCTTGTAGGAATTGTTGGAGTGAGCCAATTTTACTTTTTCCACCCAGTTCTGCCTCAGTTTCCTGGGATGAACTTATGATACTAGTGTTTGATTGATTTATGAGTTTAAAACTTGCATTTAATTGGTTTTCAGGAATTGAAAATTTATCTTTGTAATTTTGCAAGTTTTACTTTTGATTTTTTGTCACAAGGGTATAATGTCTAGATCTTGATCTTAGTGCTTGTTTGGCGAAAGGTATTTGATTTGTTTGAGGTTTTGGATTGATTTTAATTTTCAGATTGTTTGTTGATTGAGAGATATTTTTTGTTTGCATTTAACAAAAGGCTTTCTAATCAGTTTCATTTTTGTCTATATTATGAGTTTTTATTTGGGAATTGTGTTGAGAATGTCTTGATTTTCTTGCGTTACCCTTTCTTTTTCCTCGCTATATCTCTGACCTGATTTGAAAAAGGAAGAACTGAAATCATTTATTCTTTTTAGTGATCTTTCATAAGAAAATTATTGCATTCGAAATATTGATTAAGAGAGAAATTGGAAAATTTCGTAGCTTCTGGTTATTTGGAGTTTTGTTCATTCGAAATTGAGAAATTGCAATTTGTAGTTTTAGTACTTCAAAAAGAAATGCCTTCTACCTACTGTAATTAGAGTTCATTGAATTGAAATATTGGATATTCATCTTTTCTTTCATTTTATTGGGTCAAGGTCAAGGTCACAACATCATCAGTTTTATTTTCTTCTCTCTTTTGAGTAAACAACAACTTTTAAAATACAACGTAATTTTAAAATTTATTAGCAACTTTTATTTTCTAGGAATTCTTTTCACCAACAATTAGCTAGGATAACACTTTGGAATAGGTTGAAAGGTACAGTCTCCAAAGCATCAAAACACACAATAGTATCTTGTGATAGGGAGAGTTCGAATCCATTTGCTACATTTTGTCTTGGGAAGCCATTCTAACACAAGGGCCAATCATGAGGTCGCATTAGGACTGACATAGTTACTCACCCTGATTTGTTGGTCTTAGTGTAGAGATTTCGCGTATTATTGGGGGTCACTTGAGAGTATACCCACGATTATGTGTGGGAGCTTCTCGAGTTGATTTCGGGCTAGATACCCTACCTTTACGTGTGGATTAGACTATCGATTGTTTCCCCAGGACTCATTGTTGTAGTTGGTAACCTTAGTGGCCTATCTCTTTAGGGTCTTTACACGAGGTGACTGTGGAGGGGAAAGTCTTCATGGTACCTGGAATCGACATTGGCCAAACTCACTCGGGATCCTTGGAGGGTATACCCACGATTATGTGTGGGAGCTTGCACCAGGGTGTAAGTCCAATAAGAAGGTCGTCAACGTAATTTTTCCACCCGCTTTATCCCAGCCCCTTCTTGTCTTGATTTTGTGACATTGGATTTCATCACCAACTAGTGATTTCAGAATAAGAAGGTTTGTTTGCTTGGTTTGATTTCTAGATTTTATTAGTGAGTGCTATTTGTTTCTCTAGTTGGCTGTAGATTTATTTTGTTCTTTATTTGGTTCAACCAACATCGACCTTCGTCGTTCACGTAGGATGCAAGGGATACCTATGGAAGATCCGGAAGGTTACCTTCCTTTTCTTCCTAACTCACCAGAGGGCTCTCCTGAGGGAGCAATCAATAACGAAGTAGCCTCACAGGTTGGAAGTTCACATTCTTTAGAGGGATTTTGAATTGTTTCAAATTATTTAGAGGCATTTAGAATTCCCCCAAATCCATTATTGCGTATTAGGCAAGACACACATTTGCTCCACATGAATTCATTAGGAGAAATCATTGTTGTTGAGAATACTGAAGTATCTACTGGACCTAACACAGGATCTGGAGTAGATGATCCACTTTTTCAAAGTGAATCATTTAGAACCCCATCTCACACTGTTGGAATTTTTAATCCTTGTTCTTCCCCTTCTTTCGTACGCAATCTCTTTGGCACACTAGGAACAAGTTCTAATCAACCTATGGCATTGCAAATGCCTGAGATGTATGTTACATATACGATACCTTTAGATCATTTTACTGGCATGACCAGTAATGTCACCATAGTTTCAGACCAATTTTTGCTTGGTTCTCACTCAATTATTCCTCTCGAGATGGCCCATTCTACTATGGTATCACAAGCTACGACCGTTTCTACCGGAAATGTGGTTATCACTCAAGCTCCTATTGGAACGTCGTTTCCGCTTAGATCAAATCCGTCACTTCCCCCTGGGTATAATGATTTGAATACTTCCATTGCTATTCCTACTTAGAATCCATTTGGAGGGTCTAGAATTTTTGTTCCTCCTGGGTATAATTTTGTTAATCAGTTTGTTCCTACACCTACCCAAGTTCTCTATGGAGGGCCTTACATTCCTCCTCCACATTCGCCTGGACGACCAAATCGTCCTGGTCCTAGTGGCTATATTCTAGTTGGGGGAACCAATTATTCTGTCACTTCTGGTTTCCAGATTCATGTTGGAGGTCAACCTCAATTTGGGGGGAAACCTCAGATTGGGGGACAACCTCAACTTGGGGGGAAACCTCAAATTGGAATTCATAACCCAGTCTATGGACAAAATATACCCATGTTACAATCTCAGCCTTCGAATCTTCCTTTCCAAGGGAATCAACAACTGTCTGGGGGGGACATCCTCAAGTTAATTCTTTTGTACCCCCTAATCTCGGTCAACCGTATCCAAGTTCTATGAATCCTACTTGGGGTCAAAATTTTCAGTCTAATGTTCCTTTCCAAGGGAACATACCCAATATTAATCAAAACTGTCCACAAATGAATCTTTTAGGACTGTCTAACTACCTACAGACTTCTTATGGTCCTACTCATATACCTACAAGACTTCCTCCTCAAAGCTACCAGTTTCCTCAAGTGAATTGACAATTGCATTTTCTTGCCACTTTGGATTTACTGGATTTATCTAGGATTTTGAATGATCCTATTTTTCATTCTCCTTATTGGCCCACCATACCAGCCAAATTACCGTCTGACATTCCTAAGTTTGACGGTCGATAGAGAGAAGACCCAAATAATCATGTCATGACTTTCCATCTTTGGTGTTCGTCCAACTCATTGATGGATGAATCCATAAGATTACGACTTTTCCAATGAAATCTCACGGGTTCAGAAACAAAATGGTACATAAAATTACCACGAGGATTCTTTAATGACTTAAATACCCTAGCCATGGATTTTTTAACACATTACCAGTTGCCAATTCGATATGATACAGGAACTGAAATTTTGAGTTCTTTTAAACAATCCTCTTCCACATATTTCTGATCATATCCATGAATGGAGGAGGAGAAGATGTTTAATCAAAGTTCCCCTTCCTGATCAACTGTTGGCTGAGTGGTTTACCAAATCACTTATTGGGCCTATCACTCATGATGTTTCCATGGGTCGTGTCGTCACTGAAGAGAAAGCGATTAGTCATGCTCAATATCTAGATCTTGGTTATTCACAAACAAGCACACTTTATGACTTGATCCCTGACACTCCTCGTCTTTCCATGAATCCTACCCCAACCCCTCGAGTAGCTTCTCATGTTTTTGATGGTGTGATTGGCACCTTTCATGCTGAGACTCAGTCTACACATGCTATTCATACCAATCCCAAGTCTGCCACCTCTAATGTACAAAATACTCCTATTCCTACTCCTTCTGCTGGTAAAAATTATGAAGTTAACATAGTTCAATCTACACCTACCGTTAAAAATCAAAATAAAAAGAAAGGGAAGGGTAAGAATAAGGAGGACAAAAATAATAATCAACAATATGAGAATCCCAAAACGCAGCCCGTTGATGAGAAAGATAAACGCAAACCTCATTACCCTTTCCTTATTTGTGGTGACGACCATTATACGAAAGATTGTCCATGATACACTGAGGTTACTAAGTTTCTGCAAGGAATTGAGAAGCCTTCTAAACTCGCCATCTTGTCACAATTGTTTCCTTCTCAACAACAATCCCAATTGGTCATTCATGACCAACCCTCTCCTTCTACCTCATCTTATGTCCTTATGTGTACCAGTGACTCCAAGAAGAATGTAGTTGCAGTCGCAACTTGAGCCAAATATTATTCTCCGTCAAAAGGGAAAGTTGATGATATACCACCTTTGTTGGTTCAACCTCCTCCCCCAACTTCACCTCCAAATGGTCCTTTTCATCTTGAATGATCGGGTCTCGATACAGTTATTCATCCTCCTCCCAAGGGCATTGTTCAAAAGTCTTCATTTAATCCTCATGCATGTGTTGCCCAAAACTACAACATTATAGAAGACCTTGTGCAAGCACCCTCTACGATGTCGGCTCTCGAAGTCCTTCAAAGTTGTCCTACTCAACGAAAGGTGTTGTTAAAGGATATTGGTGGAATTGATCCTACCGATACCAATTTGATAATATTTGACTTGGAATATCATATTCCAAGGCTTCCTCCTGAATTAGCGTTTCAGATCCAAGTTGTTTTGGAAAACAAGAATATCTGTAGAACCGTTAATGATGAAGAATCCTTGACTTGCATTATGTTCGTTACTTGCTGGAAAGCTATCGACTCTCTTTCCCTTACCGAGTCACACAATAATATTAAGGCCTTCAATGGTATAGGTTCTAAACCTTACGGTGTTCTTCCTTCATTGTCTATTACGTTGGAAGGTAAATTAGTCAAGGTTGAGGTCTTTGATGCACCTCTTGATTATAACCTTCTACTTGGCCATATCTAGATTGATTCCCTGCATGCAGTTGTGTCTCCCCTTTTCCGTGTGTTACATTTCCTGCACCAAGGAAAGGTCATTACTGTCGACCAACTGGCCTTCTTTAATTATGATTCCCATACTAGCAACGTGCCTTTTATCTCGAAGAAAACTCTCGATTATGAGAATGTCGGCATGGGTATTTTAAAAGATTCAACTTCGATGGGTACATTTCCTATTCCACCACCCGATATTCCTCCTCATTTTGTTGCTTCGATTAACATGATCTCAACCGATGTTCATGAAACCCCTGAGTCATATGACCCATGGATAGTACCTAGATCTGGTGATTGTCTTTGTTATGACGACCAAATGCCTTTAAGTCTGGTAGAATCCGCTTATCAAACTATTCAATCGGTAACTCCTTCTGCTCCTCCTCTCTGTGATACATCTCCTGATCTGTTTCATGTGATATTTCCTACTGATGAGATGATCATGTCAGTCATGTCTATGGAAGATACTCCATGGGATGATGGGAATCATCATTCTATCCTCTTCCTAGAACGTGATACCATAGAGAGTTACCAATGGATTTCGACTTCGTCGACCATTGTTGTTATTTTTTTTGTTCTTGAGTCAACACACAATGTTTTGTATGAAGGGAACTTGAGCAAAATTTCACCTACCGTTACTCTTGACATATTGATTAAACCTGGAGTCATGGAAAATGTTCATATCGGTGCCTCATGTTCTATTGATGAGGTTCTCACTTATAAATCCCTTTTTCAAGAATTCTGTGGTGTTTTTACCTGGATTTATGAAGAAATGCCAGGTATTGATCCTGATATTGTTGTGCATGAGATTAAGACTTATCCAGATGCTAAACCCGTTAGGCAAATACTTCGCGCAATACATCCATGTAAAGTTGCTGCTATCAAGATTGAAGTTGAAAAACTTCTTAAGGCTGGCTTTGTCTATCCTGTGGCTTTGACCGATTAGGTATCCAATATCGTTCCGTTAAATAAGAAACAAGGCACGATCTGCATTTGTGTAGATTATAGGGATATAAATAAAGCTTGTCCTAAGGACAATTTTCCAACCCCTTTCATTGACTAGATCATTGACGACTGTGTCAAGAGTGAAATATTCTCCTTGATGGACTGTTTCTCCGGATATAATCAAATCAATATTTTACTAGCGGATCAACACAAAACTGCTTTTATTTTCCCTTGGGGAAGCTTTGCCTACCGAAAACTATCTTTTGGTCTCAAAAATGTTGGTGCGACTTTTCAACGTGCTATGTCTTACACTTTTCATGATATTAAGCACATTGTACAACCCTATCTAGATGATCTACCGACACATTTCATGCGTCGTCAAGATCACCCGACACATTTACGGGCCATTTTCTTACGCTGTAGTTATTATTGCATACATTTGAATCCACAAAAATGTGTTTTTTGTGTGGAATCCGACTGACTTATTGGTTTTATTGTGTCTATACATGGGATTCGGGTAGACCCCTTGAAGGTTGAGGCTATTCTTAATCTACTTCCTCCTTCCACGCTACGCCAGCTCCAAAGTTTGCAAGGGAAGGAAAACTTTTTACGTCGATTCATATTCAATTACACTGAATTAATGAAATGATTCACTCGACTCCTCAAGAAAGGTTACAATTTTGTATGGGACGATACTGCAAACAAAGATTTTGAGGCTTTGAAACTCGCCTTAACCCATACACCACTGCTTTTCCCCCTGATTATAGCCGGGATTATTTCCTATAATCAGCTGCTTTAGACTCTACCATTACTATGGTTCTAGTCCAAGAGGATGATTCACACAATGAACATGTGATAAACTATTTGAGTCAGAGTCTCATGACCACCGAAACCAAATATTTACATGTGGAGAAAATGGCCTTGGCAGATGTTCAAGCTGTTCAACGTTTTCGTCACTACATCTTATTATGTAGAACCACAATTATTTCTGATTGCAACCCCATGCAACCTATCCTTACTCAGAAATTGATGGGGGGAAAATACTCCAAACAGATAGTTATTCTCCAGGAGTTTGACTTGGAGTTTGAATGCGCCAAGTCAAAGAAGTCTTTGGTTTTTGTTGAATTGATATGTGACCTTCCCTCTACTGAGACACAAAATGTGGTAGAGGATTCTTTACCTGAAAAATCCCTCTTTCTGATCAGTTCTGATGACGTATGGTACAAAGATATTATCATCTATCTCCAAACCCAAAATTTTCATCCTGATCTTTCTAGTATCGATCGTTGTCATATACGGTATCAAGCCTGTCAATACATCATCCTTGGTGATACCCTTTACCATTGTGGTATCAATTCCATATTTCGACGATGTCTCACCTACGATGAAGCTAAGAAATATTTGAATGACTGTCACTCCGGAGCATGTGGCGGTCATATGTATGGGTATGCCATTTCCCAAAAGATCTTACGTGCTGGTTATTTCTAGCCTTCATTGTTTAAGGATTGCATTAATGTCGTCTAGAAATTCCATGCTTGTCAAACCTACAACAATAAGATCCGATCTCACCCTACTTTTCATCACCCTGTAGTTTTCGTTGGTCCATTCGCCAAATGGGGCATTGAATTCATGACATGTAACCCTCACTCGACTGGGGGGCATGGATACATTATTGTAGCTATGGATTATTTCACTAAATGGGCCAAAACAATGCCTACATTTTAGCGTTTTTCATATTCAATCATATCATTACTAGATTTGGTTTCCCTCAAGCCATCGTTACTGATCACGGTAGTAATTTTCACAATTTTATGATGTTTGAACTTACTGAAAAGTTGGGTCTTCACCATGAAAACTCCACCCCCTATTATCCACAGGCCAATGGCCAGGTTGAAGCAATCAACAAAGTTCTTACTACTATGCTTTGACGGATGGTAGGAATTCATAAGTCAAATTGGCACACGATTTTATTCTCAACATTATGGGCCTATCAGACATCTTTAAGTCTTCCATGGGATTCACACCTTTCCAGTTAGTATATGGTATCGAAGCAATTTTTCCGATTGAATGTGAAATACCATCTTTGAAACTAGTCGTCGAACTTCTCCCTAATACCTCTGCTAAAGAGGAACGTCTGTTGTATTTGATGCAGTTAGATGAAAACTGTCGTGATGCTACCTTAGTTATTGAAACTTAGAAAAAACGTGTTAAAGCCCAATATGACAAGCATGTCAAGCCGCATGTTTTTTTTGAAGGTGATCTAGTTCTTCTTTACGAGCAAGATCGTGATTTTCTAGGGGCCAGTAAATTCGAGCCCATGTGGTGGGGTCCTTATATTGTGAAACATGTGTTGGAGAAGGGATCTTATGAGCTGGTGGATTATGATGGAGTCCCTTTGAGTGAACCCAGAAATGGGCTTTACTTGAAGAAGTACTATGCTTAAGTCATTTTCCCATGAGTGCTGTGTATTTTTAGTGTATCATACTCTTGTGTGATTTTTCATTGTTTTGTTCCACCTTTCGACCGATTACTTTGCATTGTGCTTGGTTTTCAAATGTCAGTGTCTTCACTACCCTACATTGGCTTTGCTGATGGCGCTAGTCACAGTACTCAAAACTTAGCACCTGTTGCTTGGGAATTATAGGCACCTATGGATGAAATGATCAGTCTACATGGTGTTTGCCTTGGTTGTGCAACCAACAATATCGCATAATACAGTGCAATTATCGAATTATTGACTGACGTTGTTTCACTTGGAATCTGCCATCTTATTGTATGATTGGATTCACAGTTAGTAGTCTTATGTTGAGTAACGTTTATTCTATCTGGAGTCCTACTTTGTTAAGGGTATATTTACGAATTCGCCTCTTGGAACATCATTTTGATTACATTGAATATCAACACATTCCTAGATGTATAAATACATTAACAAATGCATTGGATAATTATGTGTTAGACAAACATTTGAGACATTTATAAAATCCAATCACATTTTTGTACATAAAAGAAGTAAGCCGGTAGGAGCCTCATATTAATAACGATAAAATTTTACAAAACATGTTTTTGTCCGAAGACCAAAATATAAAAAATGTGAAGCACATGGCTTCATATACAATAGAGCATCAAGGATGCTACTCACTATAACATGTGAGTGCCCGTGCTAATCTATGGAGCATTCAACTGTGTCACATACCCACTACCTAAATCGGATTTTTCTGGTCTTCTATCGGACCAGAACTCTTAATTATCCATGGAGGCCCAGCGTAAGCTGACTCTTTCTCTCTCCTCCTCCGTTCCCATGTGATCGCGGGTCATGATCATAGTTCAATTTCAACGCAGTGCCTATTTGTAATTCGCGCCTCGGCACTACAATACTGTATAATCGTTTGATTCTACAACCGTCGAACCTTGACAGGGCTAGCGACCGGCCAATGGGGTCGAATCCCTACAAGATCAGCAAATGGCCAATAGGAATAAATCCCAACAGGGGTAGAGAACTACCAATCAGAACAGGCCCCCATCGCGCGGTTAGGTGTAATGTAGGTGGCAGGAAGGGAAACTCGACACGGTAGTCAACATGACAGGAGGGGGCCCCACTTCACACTCCACTCTATTCCGGACCCCCCCCCCATTAAAGACATAATGGCAAGGGGGGTCTGGAATCCGCCTGAGCGCCGTTGATCGTGATGAATTAATCTCGACTGTTCGAGAGTTGCGCATCCGATTCCGGACCCCCCCCTACCGCTAAAGGAAGAATGGCAAGGAGGCTCCGGAATGGAACCTCAGCTGTAGATCTGGACGGTTGAACTCTGGCCATCCAGATCTTCTCACCGCTTACCCTAAAGCATATTCACGTCCTGGCTTAAGTTGACGCCTCATCTCCACATTTAACGGTCATTACAGACCCTAAGATCCTTCGAAAGAATCTCTTTTGTTCATCGGGGTTTACCATCACAAGAATCCAGACTCTCGATCATGGGACTCCCAAATCCTCGATCTCCATTTTCCCCGATGCGGTTAATCTCTCGACACGTGGCCTCTGCCAATCGGATGGCTCAGATCTACTTCGGGGTTTCCACCATGGGAAATCCCGAACTCTTGTCAACAGGAATCCCGATTCCGCGATCCCCAATGAGCCAATTCACCGATATGGTCCTTTACGTGTTAGCCCTCCTAGCTAAAATCCTGGCCCACGTGACGACTATCTAACAAGGCGGCAGCCTTATCTCCTGTCGGGTTTTCGGACTTCACAATTTCGAAGGGTATGGACTTCTTGTCCCCGGGATTCCCGATTTCTCGATGGATGACTTTCCTTTCGGGACTTTTCCCGAATGCTTCGATTGCCACCACGCGTCCTCCCATGATGGACGGTCCTAATCACTTCTCGCGATTTCAGAGTTTCCGCTGATGATATATTCCGACATCTTGTCCCCTCAGTCTCTGAAATGCCGACGGGCTCCTGATCTTGTCCACATGTCCTCCTATGATGGATGGCTCATATTGATTCCAAGATTTTCACTAGGAAAATTCCCGACCTCATGTCATCGTGACTCCTGATTTCACGAATGCCGATATCCTGATGGCCATGCCTCTTGTCAGGACCTTCAAACTCCTATTCACGAGGGCTTAACCCTCATGCATCTCTTAACAGATCCAATGGCTATCGGGTTTTTTTTTTTCTGGCTAAGATCTAATGGCTCAGATCTGTCCCACCTTGTGCACCCTTCCACTACTTCATGGATGTGGAAAATTCAATGGTCCAGGTGTTCTCATGGACCGTGGGGGGTCTACGATCCCAATTTCTTCTCTATTCACGAAGATAGAGGAAAAGGGGCGAGGTATGTAACACCCAAGTTTCTTTTGTCAATCTAAAGGTTGTGAATGACCATGGGTCTTCCGACAGAATCTCGTCCGTTGATCGATACTTATCCCTACGCTGCTACTTCAGGATTTTAAGAGGGTCATTCCTCCTCGAACAGGGTTGTTAAGACTTGCACAACCAAGTCCTTTTTACAAGTTCTTGGTAAACTTTTCCAAGGAGGGAATCTCTGTGAAGAGATCTATTACGGGGCATCGCTGGAGACAGATAAGGGTAAACAACTTCTCGAGAATGGCTGGAAGCCTGACTTGGTTCAACTTATGCATAATTAAATTCATTTATCAACATAAGCCATGCGTGGTTTTTATGTTATAAGCATATATAACTACTAGTACTGATCAAAACACTACTCAGACATTCTTCAAATGAAAACATTCACAGTTTCGCAGCTTATGATCATAATTATCAATATATATATATTTCAAGGTGCCAGAGGCAAAACACTTATCAGAAATAACACCAGGGTTAAGCAACTGCTGAGAGGGGCGCTCGTTTCCACCCAACCGTAGGCTTAGCGACTCCCAGCGGATTTACCACTAGCCACCCTCGAGATGAGACCACGATGCTATGAGACTGCGTCTTTGATTTCCAGTGACCAGGAGCGAAGGTTGCAATCCTCCCTCTCTGCTATCACTTACTCTACATGTTGCCAGAGTTCTCGCCTCGCGTCTACCCCCCAATCTCTTCTACCCCACGCCTTATCCTCTTGCGAGGTTGCGTGTGGCGCGATTACCCTCACGCTGATCCGGTCTGACGGCGCTACGGATGGGAGGTTCACCTCCCATCCCTCATTAAACCATCCACCTACT
>ML787659.1:183167-202083 GCA_009831015.1 Picea engelmannii | reverse complement strand
AGCAGTCCTGCAATAAAATTCATAATGTCATTCACATTTATTGACCTTTTATTCAAGGTCCATTTACATCACATATTCATATTTATGAGTTTGCCATAGTTCTTGGCCAGTCCCGTTATTTTTACATACTGGGGGAAACAGGGTGTTACAAACTGATGGATGAAGACATGCCCACTGTGTGGCGCTATTAATGCCTAGGAATATCATCTATAAAGGCATCTGGGATATTCATTGTGAGTCCCTCTAAATTTTGTTCTATGGTCTCGAAGTCAGCAATCGATACTTATGCTATGTTACCTCTCTCCCCTCACCTTTGGATAGGGGATGAACTTGGAGGATGATAAGGTCCCACATCTGCATCATCGAAGAGCACTTGATTAGTCATCGGATAAACAACATAAACAACATTTTATATCTTTAAAAATAACAAAAACATGATTTAAAAAAAAAATCCTTCTTACCTATGTCCCCCCATTGGGAACCTTTGGGAACAACTAGGTACATATCTTCACAAAATTCTATCCTGACATATGCATAATCGTCGACCATGAGCATTTGAGTTCTCAACCATTCAAAAAATACATCGTTATACTTAACAATGTGACCAGTTGCATGTTGGGCCATGAGGTCTACCCACCTCTTCATTCTCAGATCCTGTGGAGTAGGTATACCCCACTCTACCTGCAAGTGTAAAATTGGGACCCTCTCTAGGAAGAAGGATACCAAAATCGACCCGTATCTGAATTGTTTCAACCCACTGCTTATACACTTGGTAAGTTGATTTTTCATACTTTTAAGGACCCCTTCACACCAGTTGAAGACTCGAGGCTCCATACACTCCAATACATACTGAAAATAGCTCTGCAGATCCATATGGGGAGCTGCACTCCCTTCCATGCGAGTTATAGTATAGAGGATAGTCCAGAGAGGCAAGTCCCGAACATCCTTGATAGTGACCTTACTGCTATGTTTCTGGGTACCTAACACACAATGTTCACCGATGTAGTGCTTCATAGGCTCATCGCCACCCCTACTACCAGTAAGCGTCACCCTTGATCCACGATGAGATAGTCCTGTTAGGAAATAAATATCCTTGATATCTGTGCTGAGTGTGTGGGAACCCACATGAAATGCTTGCTCGTTCACATCCCACATGTGAACTAAATACTCAAGTAGTCTTAGCTGGGCCCTCATACCCTGAATCTTGAAGAGTTTCAACAACCCACACTGCCAGAGGGCCATCACTGTTCCTGGGTCATTCCCAATGAAGTAATATTCTTCTTCGTGTTATTTCTCATGCCATTCCAACATCTTGACCGTGGAAGACCTGCCAAGGAACCATAAAAAGAAATTAGCAACATAATTTTCTTTCCTGGGGGTTTTCCCTTTTTGGATTCATCTTTTGAAATGTTGGGCTATGGTCGTCGCAGGCCTGTGCATTTTCACAGTGCGACATCGTCACAGGGTGGCTATAGGGACACTTTCGCTGATCCTAGATCGTCGCAGGTCCCGATATAGGGAACCCACGACGACCGCAACGCATGGGTAACCTCAAAAAATCAACCCAAAAGCACATTTTCAACCAATGAAAAACAATTTTTAATCCATGAAAAGATGGAGGAGATGAAGATTACCTTTTCTATGGAGATGATTCTTAAAATGACCAGCCGTCCACTCCACAATTCGTAGTTGAAAATCGAGGTAAAAAGGGGGTTTGGAGCAATGTTTGGGAGAAGTTACAAATTAAATAGTGAAATATGGTTTTTTACCTATTTTATTGATTTTTATTACTTTTAATTTGTATATTATATTATTTTTTATGCTTCATCCAAACCCTAAAGTCCTAACAACTTTACAAATTATTGATTTTTTGCAGATTGAAAAGGTCTAGAGGTGAAACGTTGGAACAAGGGTCTGTTTTTTTGGTTTGTTTTTCTATATTTGTCGCATGTACAGATCCTTTTAGGGTTTTTCAGGAAAAACTCTGAGCAGAGTCTTGATTCTTTCTCATGCTCGTGAAACCATGAGAATGTAATCGAGTAGTATTTTTTCATTTTTTCTAACTCGTAATGGTGACACGAAAAATCAAGCCTATGGAGGATCCTTTAAGCTCTTTTCACACTCCTTCAAAATGAAAATATTTCCGAGCGACCTTGTTATTTTCACGCTCATAAAAGTATTTGAAGAAAACATCGGATGAGCGATAGATTATCACTTTTTTGGTCTCGTCAGATTAATTTACAAAAAAGGACCTGATGGAGTTCTCTTTAAGTGTTTTTCAGACTCTCTAAAAATTGAAAAACCCCTAAGTTTTCTCTATTTGGACTCACTAAACAAACATTGAAAGACCCATATGGGATCGAACAACTCCTTAGGGTTCGTTAAACATAATTCGAGGGACTCATCCGAAGGATGAGCTTACATCAACAAGCATATGTTATCCTCCTCAAGCTTGCGTAAAAATAAAAAGGTACTCACCAGAAATGGTGGGGGAAAAATTGGAAAAGAAATGTGTCTCTGTATTCGTGTTAGTGGAAGTAATATTCACTCTTGAACATGACACCCCCCTTTCATCATTGTAGCCGGGTTGGGAAATCCATTTGTCTCTCATTTTACCATTCACAAATTCATATGTTGGGTCCTCCTTGAGTCAATGCTGCCAAGGACATTTTCGTGTCATTCATATGTTCAAGAGAAGTCCAACCTAAACAAGCCTTCTATTGAGTCGGCTATCTACAGTTATAAATCTTCTACCATGTCGCCCTTCCCTGTGTCAGTTTCAAATCACTTCATACTTTGATCTACCTCAAAAATGTTATTTATTTCGTGTCATTGATGGGGGATAAATCAAGGCCTTCCCGTGACGAGTCTTTTCCTTTCGACTTCAACACATTATCCGGGAACAAGACTTAGAAATCATTTAGTAGCTTAGAGCTTGCATGCCTCAATGGAAGGTCTCTTCACTTTAAATAGTGGGTTCACATCATTGACCACTGATTGGGAGATTCCATCAAGTTTTCGACTTCAACTCATTTATTCACATTCGTTGGATTTTTCTAGAGTACCTTGGGAGTCATTGACCTCGATGGTGATTTCCCTCGCACTTGTTAACAATTTTCATCATTAATTGATAATCAAGTGGTTTCTACCATGTTCAACTTCAATGCCTGTAAATCACATGGTTATATTCATGTTAGAAAAATAGGACCGCGGGGCAATAAAATAAAACAAATGCAGAAACAAAACACAGAAGATACACAATACAATAGAGACACAAATTTACGTGGTTCACCCAGTGTGGGCTACATCCACCAGAGAAATTTCCAGGTCCTTTCTTTATTATTATCCAACAATTGAAGGGATACAACCTACAACAAAACCCGTTGTAACTTCCTCTTCTTTCTCTCACAGTCTCCTCTCTCAGAACACAATACTCTCTATCATGCATAGCCGCAATACATTTCGCTCATAACAGAGGGTTGCCTTCTAGGGAAAAAAACCCTAACATAATTTCTACCGTTAGATCTGCGACCTTATAATGAATGGTCCAGATTTATAAGGTCCACGTGGAAGAGTGTACATACTTCTGGGGTGTAAAGTCTTCATGGGGTATAAACATGGCTGAAAGCAAGGACCTATGAATCAGGAACATAATTAGGCTCCACAACCAACAATTCATACTTAAGCATGATGGAAATGAAGACCCTGGATCTCATCATTCTGATCTATATTGTGATGGAGTATTCATGATTTGTATTGACACATAGATCCACTTTGTATGTCTCATGGCTATGTCCGAATTTGAGTCCTTTTAGAGCATAGATCCACAATGTATTCTTGGTGTATATTCCGATTCATAATGAAATTGATCCACAATGTATATTTAGTGGCCATGACTCACTTGAAATTTTGTAATCTGATCATGGGAATGCCTACCTCAAACGATGGTATATTATTATGCATATGCTTGATTATTTGCAAGTTCCCAATCGATGCGCTCCTTATTTGACACACAAATTCTACAAAGTATTTATGTTTTCACGAGTTACAACTTCATACTTTGGGGGGAATTCTGTTACACATTATTTTGGTCACCCCAGTGATCCACTGACAACGTGTGTTCATGTTCCCTGAAAATATAAAAGAGTCTTTATCCATGAGAAAAGTGATTTGCTTTCCTTTCTCAAAAACCTTATTAAGGAAGGTCGTCACACCTTGCAAAATGCATGGGGTGCGACGATGCCTGATTGTCGCACCCTAATCTAAAGATGGATTGTGATGTCTCCATGGGATGGAATATACCTAGGGTGCGATGATGCCAAAAGTTAAGGAAAAGTCAAACTTCACGAAATTTCTAGAAGGGGATCTTCTAGAAGATGAGGTGGCCTCCAAACGGTTTGGATCTTACTCGATTTTCTGATTTGGTGGGATCATCCTAATCTCCTCATCCATCTTTCTTTCACACTATATAAATAGGGATATCTCATGGAAAAGGCTAAGGTTGAATATGCTAAGATTTGTATGAAGAGTTCTACTTCAAATTATTCTTGAGAGCTTTGCTTTAGTTCTACAAAGGGGACCTTGCAAAGGTGGATCTTCTTCATTCAAAGGCTTTGGAGAAAAGGTGTGTGTGTTAGAGAAAAGGGCCATTAAAAGGGGACCTTGCAACATCAAGGATTTAGTTGTATTCTCCACTTTCTATTTAATATGATACACCGATATGTTTCTTTCCCATAAAACTAGTTTTGTTTTATTGTATGATTCCTTGATCACATACATAGGTTCTTGTTGAGTATATTGTATTGCTTCCACTTTAGTTGGCTTGTGTTCCCTTATAGGTTCAATATCACAGGATCATTGGAATGGAGCTTGGATGGAAATGGAAAGAGGAAACGACATTTAAAAGGTATGTTGTCTATCTCTTGTTGACTAGTAAACTCAATAATTGGATCCTAGGGAAAGTCTTATATTATGTTCTGTTTTGTTCTAGTTTCGAGTGGAATTAGGGAGATCTGTTTGTGTCCGCACTTATCGATTAGTCCAATAAGAATCCCCCATCATTGACACGAAATTGTCATAGGAAAGAGATGTAAGATGGTTAATCAAATGAGTATGGAGTGACACAAGTACTGAAATTGGAAATTTGTGATGGTTGATTCTCGAGGCAGATACTTCCCTTGAACACCGAGGCACAACATGACTTGGCAGTATAAACATAACATGGACCATAATATAATGCAATGGACACTGTGACATTCGTCAGGTGACCCAAAGTAGTGGAAAGACTCATAGGATTGGTTCATTGTAGAGGTTTAGCGGATTATCGAAGTGTTCAAAATGTAGGTGGAAACAAGTGTTGTGTTCAAGGGCGACTGCAAGAGTGACTTGTAACAATTCTAAAAGGTAACTTGACTTACTTCCTTCAAATTTTCCCCCATCCAGATATACGAGTACATATTTTTGTTTTTATGAGCTCGAGGAGGATAGCACATGCTTGATATAACTTACCTTCGGTAAGTCCCTCTTCCTTTGTTTAACAAACTGGAAGAAGTAAGGGTTCGGTCCCATATGGGACCTTCAATGTGTGATTTTAGTGAGTCTAGAGAAGGAAAAATCGGTGGTTTTTCATGTTTAGAGAGTCTGAAAAGAACTTAAAGGCAACTCCAGGGTTGTCCTTTTTCGTAATTTTAGTCTCTGAAGTCCGAAAAAGAAGTAAACTGCTACTCGAGAGATGCCCTTTCAAAACCTTTTAAATGGGTGTGAAAGGAATCAATATAACTCGACGATCTTTTCATATTTAGAGAGTCTGAAAAGAGCTTAAAGATGACTCCAAGGGGTTCCTTTTTTGTGTAGCATTTATGAGGCCTAAAAAGTGATAAAAGTCTACTCGGTTACATTCTCATGTTTTTTTGAGCGCGAGAAAGAACAAAGATTATGCTCATCAGTGTCACAAGGTTTTCAAAAAGATACTACTTAAAATCCTACAAATATAGATAGTTTTGGGCCCAAAGCATTAATGACTCCTCAAAAAGATTAAAAAAACCCCAAAAAACTTTATATTAGTGAGAAATATAAAAAAATCAACCCTATCAAATAGTAAAATAGGTTAAGAATTTCATTTACCAATTTATTTTTACCAAATTCTTCTAGCTTTGGAATTATCCACCTTAGGAGGGAGATTTTAGAGTTGTGAGTACAAGATCTGCGGTCGACCATTTTCTATTCTGTCTGGACTAGGTTGGTCACCTTGCCTTTCCAATCATTTTTAATGGTTTAAAATTGTGTTTTAGCTTATATTTAGGGTGTTCATGGTTCCTTGGGAAGCCCCAGGCCCTGAACTAGATCAGTGCTCCATCAAAGAGATGAGGGGGGTGTCGATTGAGATAACAGTGCCTTGGTGCACATGCCTAGGGAGCGCTATCACTCTGTTGGCAGGCTTAAGGGAGTGTTGGCTCATAACCAATTTTTTTTTTGCATTTTAGGCTAAAAAGACACAATTTCTTACCATAAAAAGTTGGCTAAAGATGTTTAATTGGTTGTATTTTCAAATTACACTGATCATATACCCATGATAGAGTGGAAAGAACACGAACACGAGTTCGATGATATTGTCTCTTTACAAATCCCTCAAGGAAGGGCGTATTTGTGAAATTATGGTCTACTCAAGTACTTTAAACTCCAAAATATGAGGAAAGAGGTACTATTACTTGAGTACTTGATCAGTTTGTGGGATGATGCCGAACATGCATTTCACATTGGGACACACATGCTTGAGATTAAGCTTGACGATGTGTAATTTTGTACGGGCCTCTCGAGGAGAGGGGCTCCTATCCTTTTGTCCGAACACTGGAAAACTCCTCAGCCAAATGAGGCATATGTTGCTGAGAATTGTATACTAGGATATCGATTGGTCGGTGGATGAATAATGATCAAAGATGTGAGGGATTTGACACTTAGATAAATTCTATTCACCATCACCAAATTGGTGGGAAGTACCAATGCTCATCTAGCTTCTAAATCCCATATGTCATATACTTTGAAATGTGTAGAGCCTAGGTTATTTAACTGGAGCGCAGGGTTCCTTCGAAATGTGAAGGAACATATCTCGAAGTGAAGGACAAGTAGGCAGAAGTAGTTTGGATATGGCTCTTTCCTAGTTTCGTTCTTTTTGGAGTGAGTCCCCCATATGAAACCACAGGTTAGGTTGATAGCACGACCTGTGACCGAGCCATAGATGGAGAGATGGACCAATTTATCCTCAAGATTGGGGAATGAGCCCTCAACATTTAGATTTACAACTGATTTCTTCGCTTGGTGGTGGATTTTCCTTATGATGGAGTGGAATTCCGGGGCAGTGCAGACTTGTTTCTCCCCATGGGCATTGTTTGGGATGCATCAGGTACGAAACTAAACCTTGTTATGTATTTTTGTTTTTCTATTTTATATTGTTTTTGATGTGTACAATGAGGGATCTAAAAATATTTTTTTTTCATCATGCAGACAGAGACGCATCATGTCCATTGGAGATGCTGGCATTGGGGTGTCGTGGAGACACGTAGGTAGTAGTGGAGCACAAGGCTGCAGTGGGAGGACTTCGGGAGGTCGAGAGGAACCTTTGAAGTTTTACCATGGGTTTCCTAGCTCTCAGGAGGCGAGACACGCCTCTCCATTTGCAGAGACATACAATTGGAGTTTCTGAAAGTCTGAACCATTTGCTTCGATGAGTGGCTCATGCAATAGTGTGCTTCACGAAGCACAACGTGATACATGAGGATGACTAGGATCCTCAACATATTTTGTAGTCTTTCATGATGATGTCATGGGAATGAAGGCCCATATTTTTTCCCTATGATGTACCTTTTGACGATGTATTTTTAAAACAAACTTTTTCTATCACGCATTTGTGTGTGTGTGTGTGTGTATCCGAGTTTTGTGGTGCCTATTGATGTTGCAATTTATCTTATGTGATGCTTTTGTGTACATGTGATTTATGTCTTTTACAAATGTTTTATCTATGCACAAGATATTGTCCAATATGTAATTAGTTAATGAATTTGACGTTGTGTTGATTTCTCTCGGTATATGTCTGTATTGTATAAATTCAAATGATATTTCAAGACAACGAACTCTTAGGTGGAGATTTAGTAAGATATGGTTGCGAACAACGTAATCTCGATTAAGATGACAGACCATGAGTTGAGAGTCTAGGTTAATAATCATATGAGTTATACCTAGAGAGGAGGCTTCGGTTAAGAGTCTGATGATGACATGATATTCTTCCACATTATTGGTTTTTGATCCTAGGAAAATTCCTCCTGAACTCACCAAGTCACCAAAGTGGTAAATTACCCAAGCTGCAGAAGCAATGTTCTGGGTGTGTCGACTAGCGCCATCTGCAAACCTCAAGAAGTACTATGCATAGAACATCTGACATGTGTGATTTGTACACTATTGTACTATATAAAGTAGGCACCTCTATGTAAGACACATTTTATGAGATAAGGTCCATGCTGTTATCACTCCAAGAGTCACTCAAGGTTGTAGGTTGAGTAAGCTTGGTAACTTAATCGAATGTTTAATGAAATATATAAAACTGGATCAGAAAATGAATAACTCATTCAATAACTCCCTCACTCAAGACACTTGAACATATACAGACAATATAAGGCTCTCAAAATGTATTGATCAGATGGTTTTTAAACTCATATGGATGGAGAACACTCACTATACTAGCAAGATCATGTATATTAAAAACATAGATGAAAGGATGATTATAACAAGGAAGAATACTTGTAATTCTAGTTTACCAATGCAAAG
This sequence comes from Picea engelmannii, assembly GCA_009831015.1. Classification (NCBI taxonomy): domain Eukaryota; kingdom Viridiplantae; phylum Streptophyta; class Pinopsida; order Pinales; family Pinaceae; genus Picea; species Picea engelmannii. The sequence goes on along the minus strand of ML787659.1, from coordinate 193,266 downwards.
ACAAGATGAAAGCTATCAGTCATTGAGTAAATAGAGAAATGAACATGAAATTCAATCATAAGTACAGGAAAAGATGATTGAACAGAGGTTTGAACAATAACAGTGAAAAAAGTTTACGATTCCAGTATATATATCAAAAGTCTTTACAATAAAAGAGTCTCAAAAAGTCACCAATTTATAACCCCATTAGCTCCTCCCTTTGGTCCTATATATATAGATATTACATGCTCATATAGATCCAAAATATATGGAACTCATAACCTCTTCACCTATCTTTATTTTGTTGAAGGTATCCAACTCAAATCCGAATTTGTGAGGTGGATGGAAAATACAAACTGTCAAATTTCTGGAAAATGATGCTCAAAGATTCACCTATATCTCCCGAATCCAAAAAACTGTTGGAAAGTTATCGAGGTTTTTGAAGAGGAACTAGTTATTGTGAAAAAACTCTCTCACTTTCCAAAAATACCTTTCCATTTCATCATAATCTATCTCCAAAAAATATGACTAAAACAGGAAAACACAGATTTCCAAAATCTAGTCATATTCCTACAATCTAGGATTTGATCCCTAGAATGTTTCCATTGAGGAAACAAAGTGCCACCTGCATGATTTTATGGGGGATGATCTTATATTCAAATATATGTGTCCACCTTGACCCAAAAATCCTCTTTCCAAGTCTAATTTTGACCAAAGCTCATCCATGTTGAAAGTTTAAAGAGTTGGTAGCGCAATACATAGGAAAAACATAGTTTGCGCTACAAACTCCTGTAGGTGTCTGTTTTCAACAATTTTGTCCAAAATTATTTTAAAACATGAAATGAATGATGTAAAAGGATGATTTAAGATCTGAAATTTGACTTCATAACATATTAAATGTTGTGATATATTAGACTTAATCATTTAAACTTTCCCATGCTTCAAAAAAGGTTTATGCCAAAATGTAATACTCCAAGTGCTTTAGACAAACACTCAATGCCTCTGGAATTGCTGCTTGGAAGATGAATACCCCGCACCCTGAAGATAACCATTTTCCATACTGTCACTGTAAACATATCCCTCTTTGACAAATTCCATCAATAAACTCTAAAACAAAGTATGCTTGTGATATGCATTTCTTATGTATTTAACACTTGCTAGGATTTTTTATCTTCAACAAAAATTGATAAAAAGGTTCCTCAATGCTGCTACCATATGCATCTTCCTCTGGAATAAAATCATACAACAATAAAAAATTAAAACATAGTATATCTTCATTGTAGGTTGTTGCATACCAAAACCCTAAGGACATAAGCTTTCTTTGTTTCTTTGCAAACCTTAGTAGTTTTCCTTTGATGGCGAGTTGCAGCTTTAGAAGAGCATATCAAGACTTGATGATGATTTACGAAACTTGAAAAATTTTCTTGATATACCTTTTTCACGTCAAAACTCTTAAAATGCAAAAACAGATACTTCTTACGAGTTGGTAACACACATGATCACAAACTTGTTGTTTGTGCTACCAACTTGTCATCATGGAGAATAATGACAAATAAAAGGTCAAGTTATGATCTGATGTGTAATGATGGGTCATTGTGGACCATGAATGGCTCTTACAACATATGACTCACTCTTAATAAAAATATGACTTGACTTTAGCAATTAAACATAGGAAAAAAACCCTAGATGATCGTTTAGTCACCTATCAACTTTATTTGACATGACCAAAATTTGGTGAAAATATTGACTTGAGAGGTTGACTTTCTAGGAGATAACAGATGCCACAGAGGTTCTAACTTCCAAGTCCCCAACTTATCGTGATCTTGGTCATAAATGAGGACTAAGTCTCCTTCTGCAAAAGCACGAGGTTGAAAAAATTTGTCATATTGACTCTTGATTCATTTTTGATACGTCTCATTAACAAGAGCAACATCACGACATGTTTTGTCCAAATTGGTTAAATATAGGAATCATTCCTTTTCAGCAGAGGTATGAGGCAGGATTTCCATGGCGATTTTCAACAAAGGGATCTCACACTCGATTGGTAACACTGTTTCCATGCTATATACCAACTGGAATGTAGTGAATCTAGTTGTAGTTTTTACTGAAGTGCGGTAGGCCCAGAGTGCAGAGAGAAGTTGCAGGTGCCAAGAGGTTTTGTTTTTCCCCACCGTGCATTGGAGCATGGTCTTTAGTACTTTTTTGATAGCTTCAACTTGTCTGTTTGTTTGAGGATAGTAGGGGGATGATTTTTCATGGAGAAAACCCAACTTGACATGTAACTCACTCATCATATGGTTCTGAAAATGTGAGCCATTATCAGTGACAATGCGTTATGGGACACCAAAGTGAGTAATGATGTGGTTAAAAAAAAGAGTGTTACAATAATACCATAGTTAATAAATGTAGGCATAGCCTCAACTCATTTAGTGAAATAATCAATGACAACGATGATATAACCGTGTCCCCCTCCTCAGGTAGGCTTACATTGCATAAAATAAATTCCCCATTTGGCAAAGGGGTCGACAACTACAATGGGATGCAGCAGAGCAAGGTGGGTACATGCCTTTTTATGAAAAAACTTGATAGGGTGGGCATCATTTGACAACCTCGATACAATATTTGAATATGGAGGGACAAAAAAACCGTCACGTAAAATTTTCTGGGCTGGAGCCATCCTAGAAAGATGACTGCCACAAGCTCCAAGGTGACAGTCATTCAAAATGCATTCAACCTCATCGTGGGTTAAAAAACATATTAGGAAAATATCAATGCCACGACGATACAAAATGTCGTCGATGATAAGGTAGCATTTAGAATGGTGGCAGATATGACGACGTTCTTCACGTGAAATACCGGGATGGAAACACTAGGTTTGGAGATAGAGAATAATATCTCCATACCAAGGGTCTGACATGCTAATGAGGAAAAAAGATTCGTCAGGAAGAGAATCACTAGGCTCAGTATCTTCATCAACATAGAGAAGATCGCAGATTAGTTCCACAAAAACCAACGATTTTTTAGCTTTTGATTTGGAAATTTGGAGATCGAATTCTTGAAGAATAACGACCCATTTGGAATATTTTCCCTCAAGGACTTGACGTGTAAGGATATGGTACATGGGGTTTGATTCCACAATGATCGTGGTAGTGTGTAACAGGATATAGTGGCGAAATATTTGGACAACAATGACTGCAACCAGAACCAACTTTTCAACTAGTGAATATCGGAGCTCGGGGCTAGATAGATTCTTACTCAGATAGTAGATTGCATGTTCATCACCGTTAGGATCCTCTTGAAATAAAACCATAGAAATAGTGGAAGTAGAGGCAGCCAAATAAAGGATATAGTCTCATGCATAATTCAGGGGGTGCAAGAGAGGTGTGTGCGTGTTAAGGCATGCTTAAGAGCATCAAAAGATAATTGAGAAATGTCATCCCAGATGAAGGGAGTGGATTTTATGCAACAATCTCATAAATCATTTAGTGAGTTTGATGTAATTATAGATAATAGGGCAAAGGAAGTTTGCTTTCCCTTGCAAAATTTGTAGTTGGGTTAGATTGTTGGGAGGGGGTAAAGCGAGTATAGATTTTACTTTTAAGGGATCCACCCTAATCCCATAATTGGAGAGGAGGAATCTAAGGAGTCGACCTAATTCGATAATGGAGATGCATTTGTGAGGTTTCAAATGGATATGGTAAAAATGACATCGAAAAAAAATGGCCCGTAAATGACCAATATGGTCTCGTCAATTAGATGAATGAGCGGGTAAATCATCGAGGTAAGGTTCCACAATATTTTTGATATCGTGGAAAGCATACAACATGTCCCACTAGAAAGTAGCACCAGCATTTTTAAGACCAAAAGGAAGCTTTTGATAAGTGAATATCCCCCAAGGGAAGATGAACGCTATCTTATGCTGATCAACCGGTAGAATATCGATCTAGTTATACCCTGAGAAACCATCCATGAAGAAAAAAATAACGTTGCCAGCGTAATTATCGATGATTTCGTTGATAAAGGGTGTTGGGTAATTGTCTTTTGGAAAATATTTATTGAGATCACTATAATCGACATAGACACGAATGGTTCCTTGTTTCTCAACTTTTGCCTTTACGGTCACGGTTTTCTTAGGATGAACCGTGTGAAGTTTTTGTTGTGTAGGTTTGACACCTGGGTAACTTTTTATCTCATGCACAACAATCGATGGATCGATCCCCTAACATTTCTTCATAACTCCAAGCGAAGACATCGCAAAATTCTTTGAATAAAGCGGTATAATCTTCCACTTCCTCGAGCGAAAAATTGGCACTGAGATGAACATTTTCCACATTACCATATTTGATTGAGATGTCAATAGCGATCGTAGAGGATATTTTTCCTAAATTCCCCTCAAAAGTAGTGTCCTGGTTGAGTATGGGAGATTTTGGAGAATCAACAACATCGTTAGGAAAGATAGAGTGTAGATCTTTCTCAATTTCATCCAGACTAGGGAGAAAAGATGAATGATGATGGTTGTCATCCCAAGGTACTTCTTCGATACTAACAATTTCCATAATGGATTCGTCAGATGGAAAAATCCATAGGATGTAATCAAAAGTAGAGGATAGGGAATCCAACCAAGATGGCAACGAGTAAGTGTTGGATTCCAACAGATGTTGGTCATCCAATGAGGGAGAGGCGGATATGATGCCATTGTACAAAGCCTCAACAAGACTAAGTGGCATAGTGTCACCTAGTGAATCGAATTCCAAAGGACAAGGCACAACCTAAGGATCAAATGATTCGTAAGATTGATATGCCATAGTCGAGATCATATTGATCGTGGAAATATGTTGCGAGGTGGGAGGAAGTTATGTAGGGAAATTACCCATAAGGGAAGAGTCTTTTAAAAGAGATACACTGACACTTTCATAAGTGATATTATTATCTCCCAAGAAAGGAATATTGTTGGTGGCGGGAGTGCGAGCGTCGAGGGTGTAATAATCTAACTGATCGATGGTGACAATTTTACCTTGATGGGGGAATTATACACATCGAAACATCGACTAAGCGACGACAGTCGTGGCATAAAACCAAATTCTTCCTAACAACAAGTTGTAATCAAGAGAAGCATTGAATACCTCTACATCGACAGAGATAGTCTTGCCTCCCAATTGAACAACTAAAGACTGCAAGAGTTTGTGAGGACGAAAACCTCGCCCATTGAATGCTCGTAACATTGTAGGGGATTGATTAAGGGTAGGTCATTTCAACCCTTTCCAACAAGATAATGACACGACACAAGTGGAATCTCCCTCATCCAGTATGGTACGATGAATGTATTGGTTATGAACAACAACATTGATCTGAAAAGCAAGCTGGTGAGAAAGTTGTGACTTCAAGTTATCAAGGTTAAACGTGATATTATTCAACGACTCGGGATCGATCATGCCTATGGCAGCCAAGAGTGTCCTATGTTGACTTGGAAAATGTTGTAGAACTTTGAGAGCATACATAGTGAACGATGCTTGAGACAAATATTCAACAATGTTGTAGTTTTGAGCGGCACGTGAACTAGGATTAAACATTGATTTTCGAGTAATTCTCTTGGGAGGGCGTAAAATAGAATTGAAAGTAGGTTTCTCAATATGAAGTGATCCATATTGGGGAGTAATGGTGGTAGGAGGTGGATTTGATGTAGTACCGTTAGTGACCTTTTTTTTATCAGGTTTAGCTGGCATGTCATACGTTGTGGTGTGAGTGGTTAAATCAATACCATTAAACATATAAATATGGGCACTCGACGAGGCTTCCTCGCTAGGAGGATGATTGGGATGGTGCCCTGCTAGAGGAGCAAGAGCTTGTGGAACCATGGAATGTTGTTGAGGAAAATGTTGTGTCAACACATCAGGTTGGGAATTCCCTTTGAAAATTTTTGCAACTTCATCGGGATGAGTACAGTCTCGGGTGTAATGATCATCACCACAAATGAGACATTTACGACACTTGTGATAATGATAATGTGACATTATCGAAGTGGGGAATTTTGACTTGTAACACTCCACCACCCACAAATGAGGATGGTCTCCCAAGAAGAAAAGTAGTGGTATCCACTAACATTGCAGAAATATCATTTAATATTGATGACAACATGTATGTGATTGATCTTTTTTTTTTCAAAATAGAAAGTGTATAACGCTTGAGTGTGTGTAGAGTCTTTACTTGTTTCTCCTATATCAAAATAAAGTGCGYGTTAGATATTAGGTCGAGATGGACGTACATAGACTGGAAAATGTTTTAGAATGCAGACATAAATACGTTTTTAGAATGACCTTCAACCACATATGTGTCTTATATTTTGCGATCAAATCTTGCAAATGTAGTTCTTACCCTGAAAAAACTAGGGATTGATGATTTGGTGCATTTTGATTTTATGGATCCTCCTACTCTAGAGACTTTGATGCATGCATTAGATATTTTGAACTATTTGGGTRCATTGGATGAAGATGGGAGTTTGAGAGATTATGAGTGAATTTCCAATGGACCCACAAATGTCCAATATGTTAGTCGTTAGCCTTGAGTTCAACTTCTCTAATGATATTCTTTCCATCACTACTATGCTTTCAAGTATGTTTTAAGTTATAATTGTTTCAGAGTCTGCAACTGCCTCATGCTTGGTTTGATATTATCATTATATAAAGGTTAATTTTATTTTTGTCCTTAATGGGGTGGTGGATTAGTTTTCTATCTGTATTTATCTTACTTAGATAAGGTGTAGTATGGTTGGTGTGTGACCTAGATTCTTTAAGTTTATCAATGATGTAGATAATTGCAATTCTCTGTGCACCACTCATGGTGCATGTGGTGTGGTATCCATAGTAAACCCATTGGCATAGAATATTGTGCCTCATCCAAGGGGTTTTTAACTAGGCACATGCTGACACATAAATAGCCAAATGCCCAACAACATTGGTGACAACCAGTTGAGCTAATCCCTTGGATTCACAACTTCTACAACTTCAGAAGGAATTTGGATTTTACAGACACGAGGATAAAAAAAAATGTGGCTACCTCCACTTAATATTTCATTGAATCATATTTCATTGCATGTAGAGGTCAAGAAGATCATCGAGTCAAATATAACTAGTTTAGATCTATCTTTACAATGGATCTATCAAGCATTGAGAGGGATCAAATCCCTCGAGGTGCAAATTTTTTTGAGGGATGAATAACTCGAGGTTTTCACCTCAAGGGATTTGTTCCCTCTCGGTGCTTGATATATTTGGGAGTTAATATGGATCTAATATAGTTAAGTATAGATTGATTTGAACTAATTGTATATGCACTCAAAATTAATTTCTTTATTCTTTAATATTTTGTCTTCATTCCTGCCCCTTGTCCCCCTAAAATTGGTAGATATGTTGCTCCCATACCTGAATCTTACCCTTCTACCCTACCAAAAACCTTGGTATTGGTCCAAATATGACTTGGATCATGACCATGCATACGTTAAATGTTTTTTGTATTATTTTTGGTTGATTCCAACATTTTCTTGTGCCAGTTTTTCATATGAAGATCCAAATTAGCGATACAAATTTTTTATAAATACAAGGGCTCTTAAAGTTGCTGACAATGTGAGACAACAGTGAATTCACATCATGATAAGATATAATCTCAAGTTGTGTAGCACTGATTTTAAAATTCATGAGTACTATCTTAATTTAAGGAAGGCAATGCTCGTAGGCTATTTCATGTAGGTGGCTCATCGAGAGTTGAGTGGACAATATCTCATAGTAAAATATAACCAGGTGTGAAAAAAATATTTGATTGACATGATCTTATGTAGTTAATTTCAACTGTGTTTTGTTTTCTTCTACATATGCACATGTTCTGATGTATGTTTTCATTTATTTTGTTATATGTGTTCTAACTATTTATCCTGATTTACAATACACAGACTGTTCAGTTGCATCCTTCAACCTGCGTTGATCACGAGCCATAATGAGTCCTATACAATGAGTATATGTTGAAAAGTAGTAATTTCATTTGTATCGTCATTGATGTTCAAGGAGAGTGGCAAGTGATTACTATCTCCTTTTTTCTTTTTTGTGGGTTGATCTTAATTTTGTAGCTAATGTCATTTATGTCCTACAATTTCACCTCATTGTAACATACTAATAGATATCACTCCTCGTTATTACAACCTTATAATTTTTCCTCGGTGCGAGGTAAAGTGTATCCTGGAGAGGTTTTATAACAAGTGTGAAAGGGGCAAATTGGTTCATAAGAATAAGAGTAAAAGAATAGTTTTAAATCAGTTGTATGTTAGCCTAATCTATGCTCTCTATTCCTCTGAGAGAGTTAAATACATATGGTTTTTGGAGGCTATGTTGTTGACTGATGGTACAGACTAAACCATATGGAATGAGCTTGTTCATTGGAGAAATCATATGCCATTTTAAACTAAGTTGTTGTTATTATCAACATCATCTTGTTTTTTCAAAACAATGTATTTAGGAACTTATGGAAATTGGGGTTTTTTCCAAACGTTTTATGGAAAAGACCCAAAACATATTTAGACATAAAGGCACCGCCATTATCACTAACAATTTTGAGAGATGGACCAAAGAAGGAAAATATATGTTCTTGTAGAAAGGACACAACATCTTTTGCCTTAGCATTCATTAACGAGACAAATTTGGGCCACTTCGTGAAATAGTCAATTGTAGTAAGGATAAAATGTGAGCAGTAGAAAAGTGTGGGGAAATGGGGCATATCAAGTCTATCCCCCACTTCGTAAAGGGAAAATAATTGCTCACTAAGTTCAGGGGCACACCTAAAATCTTATGCTTGCCACTTACTCATTGGAAACAATCACATGATCTCACAAACATGAAAGAATTGTGAAACATGGTGGTCTAATAGAAACCATAACACATAATTTTATGCACAATAGCTTTAGTAGGGAAATGCCCAATACTATGGAGTTGCAAATGAGCACCATCATGAAATTGGCATAATATAGATTTGGCTTGGGACTTACCAACACATCAAAGCAACATACCATCAACATGTTTATGGACCAACTAGTTGTTCTACATAACATACTTAGTAATTTCTAACCTTAGTCTCCTCTTTTCATTGGCCTGCAAATGGGAAGGGCATTATCAGTTTCACAAGTAAAAGATGATGTCCTAGTACCAAGGGTCAACAATTGCTCATAGTCAATATAAATAACATTCCATTTAAAAAACAACAAGAAATGAATTCTCATGATCTTGGATATAAGGATTTTTTTCATGAGCATTTTTAGCGAAAATAATAGATAAATACTTACCTCGTACAATTTTGGTAACCACAAATTGAAGATAAAATTCTCGATTTTTGGCAAGGCAACTTTTCCTTATTTCTTGCAGAAAAAATTAGGACAACAACTACTTGACGGCAAGAAGAGACACTTCCTACTTCCATATCAATCACTAAGAAATTGCAGGTGATCTAGATTTCTGGGTGAGAACACATAACCAAAGTGAGGTCCTTGATTTTCCCAATGGTAGGTTTCAATTCCTTATTAAAAGGAAGTGTATTCTTGGCTTCGCTCGTGCAAGTGTGACAAATTTGTTCCACTGTTACTTTGGACATGATGTTTTTTTGTTTGTTTGTAAGTGAGTATAGGTTACTATATTACTGCAAAATTATGATACACAAAAAAGGGGGAGCCTCTTGATTTACCTAGTAGGAGACAAGACTTGGGATTCCTGAGTTGCGCTTACTGACATATTCGAGGGGAGCGACTGGTCTGCCACCAGGGGAAACTAGGCCAGTCCCACCGTAACCAATTTTAAAAGGAAAATCAACATTAACTTAAAAAGAAGACATATGGTGTGCCAACCTACTAGGACTGAGAGGGTCGTGGCTGCACTAACCATTCGACTAACCTTTCACTAGTCCAAGACAGTGATATTTTTCTCCCCACCATCTGCCTGGATCTTTCTTTCCTCCTTCTGGGGGATCATGTGAGTCTTCCTGATGTGGGTTGGCACACTGTTGCCATCGGCTGGTGTTATATCCATGTGGTGGACATAGCGCATGTAGAGGTGAAATTGAGCAGCCAACCACTCCAGCTTAGATTTATGGT
>ML787659.1:156294-183067 GCA_009831015.1 Picea engelmannii | reverse complement strand
AGAAACTAGGGGGTTGGAGCCTCCTTCCAGTTGCAGCTGGAAAACAAAGGAAGTTGGTGCTTCCAATGAATGTAATTCTTCAAGACATATAAGAAAAAACATTCTGTGGTTTTCTCCCGATTTGGGTTTCCACTTAAAACACTAGTGTACTGTGTATGTGTATGATTGTTTATTTATTACTGCTCATTATTGGATAATAATTCTACATTGATATAACATTTGAAGAAAAAGGATTATAATTACGTTATTACTGATTCACCCCCCCTATCAGTAATCCAACACCTTTCTAGCATCTTTTGTTTCCGTGATCTTTTTACCAGTCATCATCTTAGTTATCCATGCCATCTCCATTGTTTTATGGTGTAGTGTTTCCCTGGGCTGCGTGGCCCCCAAATTAGTTACCCAGTCTGTTTCCTGTGCCAGTGCATCCCATTATTTGCCTTTGCTTTTTCATTTTATTTCCTTTTCCCAGCGGGTAATGGTCTCTTTTCCTTTTGGCATTACTAGAGTTTGGAAGGTGTTGTCCACCTCTTTTTCCATCTGCTCCATTATTGATATATGTCATGGACTATTCGGGACTTCCTTTCCAAGGGGTTTCTCTTCCTGTGCGTTCGCTTCATTCTCACCATCCCGTTGGGTCTATCGTAGCTCCTTTGATGGTTATTCATCCTGTACCTTCCTTCACATAGGTTCTTTTTTCCCCGATCCTTGTATATGTGGTAGTCCCTGATATTGCGCTTCTTCTGATTGCAGTTATTTCTTCTGTCGTTCCTCTTATTGGGCTTCTCCTACTGTGCGCTTGTCCTTCCAATCATGGCTTTCCCATATTGGTAATCGCTGCCAATATTTATTCCAGTTGTGGTTCATATGATCATGATGACTCACCTTTTATCCTTGTACGGGTCCCTGCCCCTGCCCGTATGAGATCCTACTGTGTTTTTGTTCATATATGTGCTTTGGAATGGAGGATCGGGTCTAGGCCATGTCACTCCCTCATGCCTTATGTCATTCATTATATGAGGTTTTTCATCTGTACTTTCCCTCGTGCTTTGTTCGCTCCTCTTTCTGTCACTAGGGTCTTGCTTTTGTACTCTCACCTACTATTGATGTTGATCCTACATGTTGATTGGTAATCGAGTGTTCTATAATCATATCCTTCTTGGGTTTCGCATGCCCACCATTCAGCCTTGCACTACCCTTCTCGATGTGACCTGCCTTGCTTAACCTACCTTCATGGTCTTTTGTTGCTAGTTGGATGTAGTCTGTTCTGAGTTGACTAGCAGGATGATGATCTAGGTAGTGTCTAGTTCCGGTCCTTCCTTATCTACCCCCTCATTTTCTAGTATATCCGCCAGGCCATTCGCTGACCTGCAGACCCAGTACAACTCCACTGTGTTCATATTTTTCATATGCCCCTGGATTTTCTGTAGGGAGAGGGAAAGGTGCCAGTGTCTCTTAACCTTGCCCACTTTGGTTCCATTTTGGAGTCTCTTCGCTGTGTTGATGACCAGGGTGGAGTCTCCTTCCATGATTGTGTTTTTCATCCCTTCGCACCTTAGGATTTCAAGGCCAAGTTCCAGAGCTCCAAATTTTGCTGCATTGTTGGTTGAGTTTCCCATACTCCCAGCGTACAGTCAAATGATGTTACCACCACTATCTCTAACAACCCCTCCCATCCCTGCCACTCCTGGGTTGCCTTTTGTTGCCCCGTCAAAATTTAGTTTGAGGAACCCCAACGGGGGGGTGTCCAGTTGCGGTCTCCTATTTGGAGTTGTGGATCCCTCGCCACTGATGATCTATTGTGCCCATAATTTATGTGAAAGAACTCCAGGATGTGGGTGTCCTAGTCACTAAGTTGCGTTGTTACCTTCTTGCAGTTACGGATCTGCACCGTTTCTCATATTTGTGATATTATTGTCTCCTTGAGATTTCCTTCTAGTAGACCTTCATTCCTGAAGATGCGTCAGTTCCTTTCTTTCCATATTTCCCATATTATCATCCTTGACGTTATTTCCCAGTAGAGGTTCACCATTTTGTTCTCGTTGTAACTCTGATTCCAATTGTTGATAGTTGCATTGATGTTGCCCCAGATCCTATTGGATTGGCGATATATATCGGTCACCCAGTCCCATAGCTCTACTGTGTAACTGCACTCGTCGAGGAGGTGATTGGTTGTTTCCTCCTTGGATTGACAGAGGTGGCGGTGATATGGACCTATAAAACCCCTTTTCCTGAGATTTTCCCAGGTTAGAATTCTGTTGTGGAGTACTAACCATTCGAACAGTTTGATTTTTGGCCATTGGGGGTTGCACCAAATCTTCCCCATTGTTGTGTCGAGTCCTCCTCATCCTTGTCCACGATGTACTACCGTGCTTATTTAATCTAAATTGCCCCTCATTTTCCCTACCCCACCTTAATTGATCCTCATCCTATGAGACTGTAATTTTCCTTTTCCCTGGTTCCTCTTCCACCTCTTTTGTTTGGGTTGTGATACGATCTCTATTTTGGGGGTTGAGTTTGTCCCAGGTCCTCCTTCTTTCACTATCTATTCTTTGCTTCCAGTAGTGATGGATTTTTGTTTTACCTTGCGCTGTCATTTCCTGTTGTAGTTCCTCCCTGTTCAGATGTTCCATTTTTGGTTCCCGTTGCCATGCGTAATCCCAGAATCTGGTTGTTTGACCATTTCTGACTTCCCAGAAGTTGTGTTTATGGATCCAATTCTTATTGCGCCATGCTATATTCCAGATGGTTGATCCCTCCCCTATGCCCATGAAACAGATGCAGTCCTTATCGTTAATGTTCTGGGCATACTTTGCCTTCCAGAGGTTTGTGCATAGTACTAAGTCGTCCTTGACCCATCTCCACCAGAGTTTTTCCCCATAGGCTTCATTGATTATATGTGGGTCTTTAACCCTAGGCATCCTTTGCCTTTTGGTTTGCATACCTTCTCCCAGGCTACCAGGGCCCATTTATTTTTAGTTTCTGCATCTCACCATAGGAAATATCTTTGAATGGCTCTTATATTTTGTAGTACTCCTTTGGGAGCTGGAAACACTGACATCATATACGTTAGGATAGCTTGTAGAACCTCTTTGGTAAGGATAAGCCTCCCTACTAGGTTGAGAGCTCTGTAGGTCCAATTTTTTACCCTCTCTTGCAGTTTGTTGATCACTCCTTCCCACATTGTCATTTTGCAATCTTTGTCTGTAATATCCCTCGGTCGAACCCAATTGTAAATGTAAAGTAAGTATACTTAAGTTGGTGAGTTGTTTTGACATCGTTTTGTAATGCACCTTTCATGGCATAATGCGTGCATGCACTGCGTAGTAAAAATATGTAGTGTACACATTCCTAGATACCGCACGCAGTAACTAAAGTGCACGTGGTTATTTACATGCTTATGTTACGGTTCATCATATATGTAATTATAATTGTCTGTATGTTTATGGGTATTTCCTTGTATATACTGCATATATGTGTTTACTGTTATTTCAGTATGAAATCCTATATTACAGAATGTATTTGTTTGTTTACATTAATATGTAAAGCTTCTGCAAGAGTGTTGTATGTATATGTTTAAGTTGCATGCAGTTTGAAGAGAAAATTTATGTGGCATAACTTAGTTGAATACTGGGTATGTTGTTATATGTTCCACAGTAAGGGAACAAAAGTGTTCTGTAGAGTAGCATGGTCAGCCTGTTAAGGTTGGGGATGATACCACCTAGTATCAGAGCATGAGAGATTGCTCTGGAGTGGCATTTCCCTGGCTTGTGGGTGGTCGGGGAAACGTTACAAATTGGTATCAGAGATTCAGTTTCAACATTGAGCCTGGATAGGCCAGAGAGGTTCAGTTGAAGTGAATATTCACAGAAGAGTAACTTTCAAGTGACCAAAATTCAAGTCACCAAGTGTCCATGGAAAATTTTGGCGTGCAGGCACGCGCGGTAAATTTTGGCATCGCGCTGAAAACGTTGGCGTTCAAGTGTGCACGGTAAATTGTGGTGTCGCGTGGAAGAATATTGTGTGCGGATGCATGCGCTAAAATTATCCTTGCACGGTGAGCACGCACATAGTAATGTGCACATGGGGTGCGTAATTATTGCATAACACAGAGGAGTTTTGTGGTACACGCATAATATGAGTATAAGTTGTCTCGCGACAATGTATTCAATGGTGCACGCAGATTATTGTGCGCAATGGAACATGTTGAACTTTGACATGGTGCAATGCATAGGGTGAAATGCATGTGGAGTATCAATGCACGATACCCAAAACTATGCACAGTGGATATTGGCGTACAACGCAAAAGTAGTGCGCACAAGTTTTCGGCACGACGGAGAAGAAATGCATAGTAGATATAGGTGCGCGGAAATGCGTTTTACCTTGTGGTGTTGTTGTGCATGATAAATATGGGTGTACAGGATTAAGTTTAGTGTGCGCGAAGTCATCTGGGAGGCGATGAGTCTAAGTTTAATTTGCATAATATCAAAGGAAAAAAAAAAGAAACACACAACCGCATCGGAGCATTTATTAAAAATAATTTTGAGTGTTATATTCCTATGATTCAGATAGATGGAAGTGAAATATAAGCTTACAAGAAAAGAATACTATAAAAGAAAACAAGACTCATAACACAACCAATTAAAATCTTGTAATAAACAACCCAAAATCCGCTTTTGTATTTATATAACCTTATTAATCACAAAATTACAAAAAGGGGATGATAACAGTTATCCTGTTGTAAAAGGGTCGTTTAAGAACATGCCTATCATCTCTGGTGCTCCTTACCTCTGCTACTAGTTGTCCAAAATTTGCTGAAACATACTTAATTTTAGTTGAAGACTCATTTAAGCTTAGCAATCTCCTCCTTTAAAGAATCTAACTAGACCGGTTGATTCTCTCCAACACTTTCGGTTTTTTCAGCTGTGGATTCCTCCTTCTTTTGTCGTTTGCTCCTTTTCTTCTTAACATCTGGCCTGTTGATGACTAAATCCTTCATAGTGGGATTTAGCCTGACTTCCAACTATGAGTCTATAGCCGTCTCTGTGTGGAATTTAGTAGGTAGAATGTGAGCAAGTACCCTTTCCTCCTTATTCGCAGGAAAGTCTAGCATGTTTCCCGAATAACTAGTCTCACTGGATTTATCCTTGTCCATGTATATCAGGTTATGGATACCAAAATGATTTTACAGAGAGCAGAAAGCTGAGCAATTTGGATATTACTTCATTATGGATAAGAAGATGCCTTCATACTTGAGGACTCGTAGTTATAGAATCCCAATTATGAAGCACACACAGACTACATACAAGAGCGTTGGGTTGCCATGCTTGGCTAATCCATTTAAAATGATTAGCTTTTGAGTTCATTACATGGCGGCGTTCATCTGACGTCACATGGCTGTGAAGTACCAAACGACGGAAACAGGGTGATTTGACTAGCCGTCGCCCATTCCACGAGTGGTGGATTTGACATGTTGAAGCACGCGATATCGCATCTTGGAGAAAGTGGTTTCGACAAACCACCTTATTGCCCAGATGTATCTCTGAAGGCACCGCGCATCTATGTTCTCAAGACTTGGGTCTTATCTAGAATTGTCATGGTGATAACACCAGGAAATCAGGAGAGATAACTCTGATGTATATATGGAACCAAAATGGTTCACATTTTTCATGAATTGTTGAATTGTTAGCCTGATAAGTTTCAATGGTTGCACGTTTTGCGGAATTTACAACAACTAGATCAGATCAGATCATTGCAGATTCCATAGGAATGGAAGAGGCACAGGTGAATTACAGTCAGCAAGATGAGAGCAGAGGGATGGATGTCCATTTGGGCATTGAAGGAACAAACTCCAATGGACATGGAGAAGAAAGGGATGAAAACATGAATATGGTTGAGACCATTAAAAAATTGCAGAAGGATGTCCAAAGCCATAAGGCTGATAACGAAAGGCTTATGAGAGCCAAGGAGCAACATGATGACTTCAACATGAAGTTATTGGAGGGATTGAACAAACTAGAAAAGAAATTGGTTAAGAAGAGTGGCTCAAGAAAATCTGGAAGTCATAAGCCTTCGGATGAGAAAATAAAAGCAAGAAGTGTTAGTAGACATCACCATCATTCCCCAAGGCATTCCAATAAGAGATCAGGAAACAACTCAAGTCTATTCCCTATCAGAAGGTATAAGAGGTCTGGGGTGGATGAGATGCGAGGATAAATGAAAAAAATCAAACCTCTTACATTTGATGGTGAGCACAAGAAGGATGAAGTTGAAGAAACATGGTTGTTGGGCATGAGAAAGTATTTTCAATTTCATAATTATTCTTCTCATGCAGAAGGTAGAATTTCTATCTATCAACTCAAAGGAAAGGCCTCCATGTGGGGGGATCAACTTGTACAGGTGCAGCACGTTAAAGAGAAAAGTGTTACTTGGAGGGAATTCAAGAAGTATTTTGAGAAGAAATACTTGACTAAGAGATACTATCAAAGAAAATGAAAGAGTTCTTTGAACTCAAGCTTGGAAGTATGAACATAAATGAATATGAGAGAAGGTTTCTAGAACTACTGAAGTATGTATCTTTCATCAAGGATGAGATAGTAAAAATTCAAAGGTATTTGAGTGGATTTCCATCGTTCATCAGTGACAAAATATAGTATGATGATCCCAAGACATTAGAAGAGACCAGAAGGCGAGCTAAATGCCTATATGATCAGCAGAAAGCAAGGCTAGATTTCCAAAATTCTTGGGAAGACAATAAGAAATTCAAGATGGATCAGAGGAAGAAGGGAGCTAAGCCACCATTCTTCATAACTAATCCATAAGAACAACAAATGCCTAAAGAACCCAGAACTATTGACACAGGGATTCAAGGGCCAAGGCAACCACCTATTCAATGTTGGGGTTGTAAAGGTGATCATAGGTTCAGAGATTGTCCTCACAGAGGTGAAAAAGGTAGGGTTGTTCACAATGTACAACAAGTTGAAATAGTGGAGGACATGGGCAGATATGTGCCAAGTATTTATGCAACCCTGGACAAAAAGAAAGTAGAGTATCGGTCCCACATGATTGAAGTGGAATGTATGATCAACAACCAAACCATTTCTATTTTAATTGATTCAAGAGCTAGTCATAGTTATATAGTCCCAAAAATGGTGGAAAGTTTGCATTTTCCAAGAAGAAAGCATGAGAAATCCTGGTTGGTGCAGCTGGCTACAGGAGCCAAAAGAAAAGTTAATGAGATGGTTAAGTCATGCCTCATGGAAATGAATGGACTGAGCACCAAGGAATATTTGAACATCTTGCCTTTAGGTTCCTATGACCGTGTAATTAGGATGGATTGGTTGGACCAACATCATACTCTCCTAGACTACCATAACAAAGCATTTAATTGCTTGGATGAGGAAGGGAAACTAAGGAAAGTACATGGAATTCCCAGGGCAGTGACCATTAGAGAAATTTCAGCATTGCAGCTGAGGAAATGTTACATAAAAGGGTGTCAATTAATTGCAACTCATTTGGCGGAGATACCTAAGGATAAGGTGCCAAATTTAGAGGATTATGCAGTCCTGGAATATTTTCAAGATTTGTTCAAGGAGGTACTAAGGCTACCCCCGAGGAGAGACATTGATTTCTCTATAAATCTAATGCCTAGAGTAGCGCCAATGTCAAAGACTCCTTATAGAATGAGTACACCGAAGTTGAAGGAGTTGCAAATGCAGCTTGAAGAACTTCTAAAGAAGGGGTACATACTCCCAAGTGTGACACCTTGGGGTGCCCCAGCCTTGTTTGTGAAAAATAAAGATGGAACATTAAGATTGTGCATTGACTTCAGACAGTTGAATAAAGTGAATGTTAAGAACAAGTATCCTTTGCCAAGGATTGATGACCTCTTTGATCAATTGAATGATGCAAAGATATTTTCAAAGATAGATCTAAGATCAGGATACCATCGGGTAAGGATTAAAGAAGAAGATACTAGCAAGACCACCTTCAGGACAAGGTATGGTCATTATGAGTTCACAATGGTTCCATTTGGGTTGTCAAATGCACTAGTTGTTTTCATGTGCTTAATGAATGGTGTTTTCCGAGAATATTTGGACAAGTTTGTCATTGTCTTTTTGGATGAAATTCTTATATATTCTAAGTCAGAGGAAGAACATGAACATCATTTGAGGATGGTGTTGCAAGTATTAAGGAAGCATCAGTTGTATGCAAAATTGAGCAAGTGCTCATTTTATCAGAAACAAATTCATTATTTGGCGCATATCATTTCACAAGATGGGATAGCAGTGGACCCTGAGAATATAGATGCCATTAGAGAATGGTCAGCATTGAAGAATGTCATAGAGGTGAGATCATTCATGGGTATTGCAGGCTACTACAGAATATTTATTAAAGGGTTTTCAAAGATTGCACACCCAATCACTTTCTTGCAAAGAAAGGGGGTGAAGTTTCAGTGGACATGAGATTGCGAGAAGAGTTTCCAACACTTGAAGGATTAAGGATTGCCAAGTGCTCCAATATTAAGGATTGCAGACCCAAATGAAGACTTCATTATATGAACATATGCATGTAATGAAGGACTTGGTGGAGTCCTCAGTCAAAATGGGTTTGTCATGTGTTATGAATCAAGGAAGCTGAAGGAGCATGAAAGAAACTATGCCACTCATGATTTGGAATTGGCAGCCATAGTGCATGCCTTGAGGAAATGGAGACACTACCTCATGGGAAAGAGGTTTGAGCTAAGAATAGAACACAATGATCTGAAATATTTATTTGATCAGACAAATCTAAATGCTAGGCAAAGCAGATGGTTAGAATTTCTAAGCGAATATGACTTTGATATAAAGCATATCAAGGGGAAAGAGAAGAAAGTGGATGATGCACTCAACCGGAGGGTGCATGAACTACATGCTACAACCATTAGTATGTATCAAATTGATATTAAAAGAAAATTTTTGGAGGCTAGAAATGCAGATTTACAATACAGAGAATTGGTAACAATGCTACAACAGGGTAAGATGCCACAAAAGGTGGATAATTATAATTTGGGAATAGATGGAATACTACTGTAAAAGAACATAATTTTTGTTCCAGATGTCCAGGACTTGAAACGTACGATTTTGCATGAAATGCATAAGGTTCCTTATGTAGGGCACCCTGGGTATCAGAAAACTGTGGCAGCGATCAAAATCCATTACTTTTGTCCAGGTATGAAGAGAGAGATCATTGAATACATCGCTATATGTATGGAATGCTAGAAAGTTAAAGTTGAGCATAGGCACCTAGCAGGGTTGCTGCAACCTTTACCCATTCCTGAGTGGAAGTGGGAAGTGGTGACAATGGATTTTATTACGGGATTTCCCAGAACAGGAAAGCTGCATGATTCGATCATGGTGGTGGTGGACAAGATTATGAAAGCTGCCCATTTTATTCCATTGAAAAATACTCACAAGGCAGTAGATGTTGTTGATATTTTCATGAAGGAAGTGGCACGATTGCATGGAATTCCTAAAAAAATTGTGTCTGATAGAGACCCAAAATTCACCTCAAATTTCTGGAAAGGATTGTTCAAAGAATTCAGAACGAATCTAAACTTTAGCACAGCTTATCATCCTGAGTCTGATGGATAGACAGAGAGGGTGAACAGGGTGATATAAGACATACTAAGAATGTATGTGATGGACAAACCATCAAAATGGGAAGACTACCTACACCTGGTAGAATTCGCTTACAACAATGGGTATCAAGCATCGTTGAAGATGAGCCCATTTGAAGCACTTTAAGGCAAAAAGTGAAATACTCCAATGAGATGGGATAACCAAGTTGATAGGAAAGTAGTGGGGCCAGGGTTGCTCAAGGAGATGGAAGACCAAATGATAAAAATTAAGCAGAATTTAAAATCTGCCCAAGATAGGCAGAAAAGTTATGCCGATAAAAACATAACCCATGGAGAGTTTAAAGTGGGTGATCATGTTTTCCTGAAGGTGAAAGCTAAGAGGATTTCCCTGAAGTTGGGAAGTCGTGCCAAGTTGACAGCCAGATTTTGTGGGCCATTTGAAATCCTAGAGAGGATTGGTCCAGTTGCTTGTATGATTGCATTGCTTGCATCTATGTCTATTCATAATGTCTTCCATGTATCATTGCTAAAGAAATATATACCTGATGCTAATCATGTTATTAATTGGAATGTGATTCATGTGGAGCAAGAAGGCACTTTTCAAGTGTATCCGATGCGCATTTTGGACCAGAAATTCAAGTAGCTTTGGAACCGAGCCATAGGGATTGTAAAGGTCCAATGGACCTCATACGGTCTTGAGGATGCTACTTGGGAGCATGAGGATGCAATGCGGATAGAATACCCGCATCTTTTTGAGTAATTTTGAAAATTTTGTGGTATATGGGTATATGATGCACTAAGGACAATGCATAAATAAGGGGAGGGAATTGTAATATCCCTCGGCCGAACCCAATTGTAAATGTAAAGTAAGTATACTTAAGTTGGTGAGATGTTTTGACATCATTTTGTAATGCACCTTTCATGGCATAATGCGCACATGCACTGCGCAATAAAAAGATGTAGTGTACACATTCACGGATACCGCGCGCAGTAACTAAAGTGCACGCAGTATGGAGGTTAACGAGCCTCGTGTATATGATATGTGTTATAGGTTGGTGAGCCAGTTATTATAAGTTGGGATGCTTATGTTTTGGTATTAGGCCAGAGCACCTAGATGTTAAAGGCCAGTGCACCTATTTTGTACATGTCTCATGATTAATATAAAATACATCACTGCGTGCAGACCGACCATGATAAAAGAGATGGGGGACTGAACTTCACCAGTTAGGGAAAGGGAGGGCCAAAAGTTAAGGGAAAGGGATAAGCTAGAGAGCTTAAGCCAAAAAGGAATATTATATCAATATTTCCTAAACACATAAAGTATGGATAATTATGTTATCCTAAGTTCTAAATTTGGGGACAAGTGGACCAAAATAGCTTCCAATGTGACAAGTGTCAAGTTGGGGACATGCATTCATATCGTGGGGACTTAGCTCATTTGTTCACTTTCACGAGGATTCTTACCAGCAGTTTGACCATCATTCTTACCATCACTTTCACGATCAATTTCACGATGATTCCTTCCTTCACTCAGTTATCCAGTCAATGATTCCATGACCATTTTTTATTCACGCAGTCCATTATCCTTGAGACATCCACTTCACCATATCTAAGCCTCTTTCCATAAACTTTTCCAGTTGGTGTACCTGGTTAGCTTGGAGCTGGATTGAAGAAGTGGGTTGTCAGGCCAGTGAGAAATTCTCTGAGTGAGAGAATTGTTGGGGCTTGATTCCCGGAGGTGCTAAACTAGAACTACAGTTCTCTGAGACTTCTGGTATGGCCTGTTGTTGAAGCCCTGGAAGGGAAGTGGGGCAGTCGAGGGACTGTTGAGCAGAGAAGGGGCACACTTCCTTGGGTGGGACAGGCATGTGGGGAATGAGAGGTTGTAGGTTATTAGTTGAGAGAGCACCTAAGACAGAGTCTTTCATGTTGTCCATGAGCCTTAGCTTGGTTAGGAACCCCTTTACCCGGGTGGAGCTCAGTCCCAGCTCGGGGGTGACTCACCGTTAAGAGTGATGAACAATGTAGTCTAAGGTTGGAAGGTTCATGGATAGTCTGTACGCAGTTGGTGACAATATTTCCAAGACAAGTACCAATCGTATGATAAAATTATATGCTACATTGTTATTTACATGCTTATGTTACGTTTCATCATATATGTAATTATAACTATTTGTATGTTTATGGGTATTTCCCTGTATATGTTTCATATCTGTGTTTACTGTTATTTCAGTATGAAATCATATATTATAGAATGTATTTGTTTTTTTACGTTTATATTTAAAGCTTCCACAAGAGTGTTGTATGTATATGTTTAAGCTGCATGCAGTTTGAAGTGCAAATTTATGTGGCATATCTCAGTTGAATACTAGGTATGTTGTTGTATGTTCCACAGTAAGGGAACGAAAGTGTTCCATAGAGTAGCATGGATGGCCTGTTAAGGTTGGGGATCCTACCAACTAGTATCAGATCATGAGAGATTTCTCTGGAGTGGCATTTCCCCGGCCCGTGGGTGGTCGGGGGAACGTTACACTGTCCGTCAGGTGGATTCCCAAGTATTTCATTGGGATCATTTTGCGTTCAAACCCCAGAATGTTGGGTAGGTGTTGATGGGGCCTAAATTCCTTTAATTCAACAATAGGAACCAAACCCTTCACCGAGGCCCAATTAGACTCTGCAGCATTTAATAGTAGAATGGTTCTCTATATCTTGCGATCCAACTAATTAATCGATGGGCTTTACGTTTTCTCGTGAAAGCCCCTCCTTCGGTTCAAACATTCTCTCTTTTTGTATTTTCTCTTAGGTGGGACTGATATAATATGGGAAGTCGATATAAAACAACTAGGAAACAAATGGGAACAAACTTTAACTACTGGAAAAGAGGCTTTCACGAGAAAACGTAAAGCCCGTCAATTAATTGGCCGGATTGCAAGATCTGGAGAACCATTCTACTATTAAATGTTGTAGAGTCTAATCGGGCCTTGGTGGCAGGTCTGGTTCCTACTATTGAATTAAATGGATTTAGGCCCCATCAACATAACTGGCGCTAGAAGATAGGCCTAAAGAATGAATGGTTGAATACATATTTTGCAAAATATTCCAGACAGCCTGTAGATTCAAAGCAGCCCACATGCATGGCTAGTCATTCCCAAGACAAACCAAACACATTGAGTACTCCCGAGACAAGTAACTCACCCTAGCACAAAGAAGACCAATTGTTCCCTAATATAACTTACACTCTTCCTCACAAGGAATTAAATCAATTCAGAAGAATCACAAGAGCATATGCCCGACAAATCAGTGCGTTGCCCTTAGCTTCATTACTTCCTCGAAGAAAAAAAATAAGAAGGTCAATGGTCGAATCCCTGGACTAGGTTTTCATGCACACAGTAAAAGACCTAATAGATTTCTCCCTCACCGATATAGAACATCCTCTAAATCTAATCCCCGAAACCCCGACTGGTAACTTCTTTGAGCCCAACGAGTTTTCAAAAGAAGAAGGTTTTAACTTAGGTTCTGAAGACATGGAAGAAAAAAACGACCATGATGAAGAGAGGGGAAACCCACCTTAGAACAATCAACCTTGGTTGGCCATAGATGCTTTGTCCATCCCTGGACGAGTCCATAACCTTCCCCGACATCCAGAGAAATTACTTCCTAAATTTGACCTTGAAACCTCAGGACTACCTGAAGATCATATCAAGAAATTCATACTAGCTATCAGCCTTATGAATGTCCAACACGAAGACATAGTTTTCAGGTTGTTCCTCTATACTTTTGAGAATTTGGCTTCCACATGGTATTTAAACTTTCCTGTAGGATCTTTAACCAGTTGGACGAAGTTTCAAAAGGACTTTTTAGATAAATTTGTAGAAGAAACTACTACAAGAACTATGATGGCTGAGTTGTTCGCAACCACGAGTTCGAAGGAAAGGGTCAAAGAATTTAATCAAAGATTCACTACCATCTTAAACAAATTCCAACCCAAATCCAAACCTACTCAGGAGTTGCAAATCGAAGTATACGCTAATTCTCTCCCAGCTTCCATTTCCATGTTTTTGAAGAGGGCCACCAAACTAACCCTAGCTGAGAATATTGAAGAAGCCAAAACGATAGAGTTCCAAATGAAAGGATGTAAAGAAGGTTGGGTCTCTTTAGTTAAAAAATAATTTCGACCACCTCATAGGAGGGGACTATTGCTTACTATACCCCCAGGGAAACAAACAAAACAAGCTCCCAAAAAGGGAAGCGGGGAAATAGAATACCTACAATGTGTGGTAAAAAAACTATCAAACGAAATCATAGACATGAAGAGAAGTGTAGGGGAGGGAAACCAAGGCCAAAGACCCTATAATCCTTTCTCTAAAAGGAATCCACCATTCAAATCCATTGAGCTGCCCCTAACCAACCTAAACATCGATCTAGGAAATCTGAATCTTTTTGTACTTATCACCAAGAGAACCACTCTGAAAGAGACTACACTCAATGGTTACATGCCATGAATTTAATGGCCAACCGGTTTTTATATGAAGTCTCCCTGACTGAACAATCAAGCAACTCCAGTATGAATATTTCCGATCAGGAATAAATTTCTCCACTAGAGTAAATAACCATGTTGATATGGGATCCTGACCTAGCTATGCCTTCCGATGACCTGTTTGAAGTTCAAGAACCACCTGAGGAAGTCTTGGTTGTGAAAACATGAAGTCGAGGTCAACCTATCTCAACCGGTCTTACTACGACCCAAATTTCGGGAGGAAGATCAGCTCTCGATCATCTGAAATCATCTTTTTCTCCCCGAAGAAACCCTCTAAATATCCATAGTTGAAGATTTGAATAATTTGAAGGCTAATATATCAGTTATGGACATGTGTAGAATCCCTCAACAAAAGGACTTCCTGTTACAGGATTTGAAATCAGTAGATAATCCTACAATGAGCATTGGTCAAGAGGGGATTCTAACTCCCACATACCCAAGGAATAAACCAAATGTGAATGCTTGTTCTGAAGATAAGAAGGGAAAACATTTTGTCCCACCTTTCTTTTTAACATTCGAAGTCTTTAACATAAACCTCCATAACTGTTTAGTCGATTCAGGAGCATCCTCTAATGTTATGCCACTGTCTATTTGCAAAAAACTAAACTCAGTCCCTCTCAAGAGTGACAAACATGTAATACAACTAGACAGAACTTAGGTAAAGGTCATGGGAGAACTCAAAGACGTAATGATCATAATAGCGACACATCCTAAATTTGTGCAAGTGATTGACATCGTTGTAGTAGATATCGCAGAAGCTTACGGTTTGTTATTAAGACGAGATTGGTCTGAAAAGTTAAACATATACTTTATTACAGATTGGGATCACCTTTGGATACCATTAAAGAGACACAAAAATATGATCAGAATTGATAGGGAAAGATATATGAAACATATTGTCACTGATCTAGAAACCCTAAACAAGCCCTCATCGACAGATTTCCCTATGCTAGGAAATTATTCCTGTGATTCTTACTTCGGGAATTTCTCCCCTCTCTCATCTAATGTCCCTCTTACCCAAAACTCCAAAATTATTTTTCGAGAGGAATTGCCGATGGAAGTAGAGGAAACCCTCTTTTGCCAAGATCTTGCGTCAGAGATCACAAAACTCGTGGGAGGAAAAGAGGAGAGTAATAAGAAAGGGGAAGTTGATGGATTTTTCCTGAAAGTTTGGACCTTGTACTTTGATGGATCTAAATCATAAGAAGGGTCAAGAGCAGGGTGTATCCTCATTGATCCGAAAGGTAAAAGACATTTTTTGTCCTGTAGACTAGAATTCGAATGTACAAATAACACTACCGAGTATGAAGCTTTAATACAAGGGTTAAAGAAATCCATAGACCTGAACATCCAAGAATTCAAGGTTTTCGGAACTCTGAAATCATTGTCAGACATATAAGGAATACTATACATTGTAACTCTCCACACCTAAAGAATTACCAACAGGAAGTGTACATGCTAATAGAACATTTCAAATCTTTCAACCTCACAACAATCCCTAGAGCGAAGAAAATTCTTGCTGACTCTCTGACCACCACTGCCTCAAGGCTATCACCTCGAGAGGATTATGAAGCCTCTTGGTTCATTGTGGAAATTCTCTACAAACCCTTGGTACCCAATAATATTTATAACTGGAAGGTTTTTGAGGGAGATGAACAGATCATAAACTTTCTAACCATTTAGGACAATTTTAAAGACTTGGCCATTGACGATGAAGTATTCCAGGAACATTCGATGAAAAGCAATCCTCATACAAATTAGTTGATCAAAAAATCAAAGTCTCACATGATACTGAAGGGAATAGCTAATTTAGAAAACCTTTTTGACCTAAAAGAAAGATTTAAGGGGTCAAAAAACACAAAGACCGGTAGTTCATGTCCCATGCATGAAACTATAAATATCGGAACCCCGGAAAACCCCAAGAATGTTAATCTCGGTAAGAAAATATCTAAGGAGGAAAGGAAGGCCTATCTAGAACTCTTTAGACAATATCAAGATGTATTTGCATGGTCCTACCGAGATCTGAAAAATTATGATGCTCGTATCATTCAACACACTATCCCGTTAAAACCTGAAGTGAAACCCTTCCAACATAAGCTCCGAAAGTAACACCCATCCTTGCAGCCTCCCATGTATGAGGAGTTAAATAAACAGTTAGATGCCAAAATTATCTTCCAGGTTAAACACTTTGCATGGGTAGAAAATCTAGTTCTTATGAGGAAAAAGTCTAGCGAAATTCACCTTTGCGTAGATTTCGAAAACCTCAACAGAGCTTCAGAAAAGGACAACTACCCAGTCGCTGGAATGGAGCAACTCTTGCAGATTGTGTCTAGCTCTGAGATTTTCTCCCTACTAGATGGTTTCTCAGGTTACAACCAATTTTTGGTTTCAGAGGAAGACTGTTTGAAAACTACCTTCCGAACCAAGTGGGGAACTTTCGCTTACAAACGCATGCCTTTTGGGTTAATCAATGCAGGAGAAACCTTCCCGAGGGCCATGGACATATCATTTCAGGGACTAATCAACAAGTACGCAGTAGTGTACTTAGACGACATGACTATATATTCAAAGAACAGGGAAGATCACATCCAACACTTAACCCAGATTTTCGAAAGGTGTAGGAAATACATAATATCCTTAAACCCTAAGAAAACTATTTTCGGTGTCGAGAAAGGTAAATTGTTAGGCCACATTATATCTCAAGCAGGTATCTGGATAGACCCATAAATAATTAAGGCCATAGATCAACTTCCATTACCTCACAATAAGAAATATATGCAATCGTTCTTAAGGAAAATCAAATTTGTAAGGAAGTTAACTCCTGATTTTGCAGAAACTATCAAACCCCTACAAAAAATGATTCGTAAGGATGTTGAGTTTAAGTGGGATGATGAGCAGAAGAAAGCTTTCAACAATATTAAAACTTCCATCTCTCAAGTCCCAGTATTGCGAAGTCCCAATTTCAATAGATATTTCTTCATCTATAATTTTTCCTCCGACCAATCATTAGCATCAGTATTAACTCAGATGGATGATGAAAAAAATGAAGCTCATGTGTCATTCATGAGCACTAACCTCCAAGGCGTTGAACTTAATTATCCCACTATAGATAAACAGGATTGTGTGGTTTATAAAGAAGTAAAACATTTCAGATCTTACATCCTCAAGAACCAAACCAAAGTAATCGTGCCTCACCCTGCAGTTTGATCCCTATTTACTCAACATGAGATGGGGGAAAGAAGAGGAAATTGGATGGCAATAGTTCAAGAATTTGATCTAGATATAAAACCTGCTAAACTAGTTAAAGGACAAGGGTTATGCAAACTGGAAGTTGAAGCTCAAGACTGAGTAAATGAAGACCCCAGATGGGAGAATGAAATGGTATTATGGTGTGGTGAAGATTCATGCATTTCCCCAGGACAAGAGTCTTGGTATGAGAAGCTGGCTTATCTCCTACACCATGGGACTTGTCCAGAAAACCTCAACCCTAGGGAAAGGAGAGTTCTCAGGTTAAAATCTGCACAATATCGCCTCATAAATTCGATACTCTTCTGGATTAATTATGATGGGGTAATTTTGAGATGCCTAGAACATGAAGATGCAAATAAGGTTCTGAAGGAGCCCCATGATGGCCCTGTCGGTGGACATTTTGCAAGAAACACCACCGCTCATAAGATACTGAGAGTTGACTATTATTGGCCCACTTTGTTCAAGGACACTCACACATATGCTACAAACTGTAAAATTTGTCAAATAAGTGTTGGGAGAGAGAAGAGATCAACAATCCCACTCCAACCGGTGACTGTCTCTAGGCCTTTTGAAAAATGGGGGTTAGATATTATAGGAGAAATTACATCAAGTTCTTCAAAATAGCATAAGTACATACTTATTGCCACCGATTACTTCATGAAATGGGTAGAGGCCATTCCTCTGGCTCGTGTAAATGAGAAGGTGGTAATCCAATTCTTAGAACAACAGCTAATCACAAGGTTCAGTGTCCCTTCTGTTCTTTTTTTTGATAATGTAGCTTATTTTTCTTCCACCTTATTAACAGAGTTTTCCCTAGACAAAGGAATCATAATTAGATACTCTGCAAATTATTATCCACAGGGAAATAGAGTGGCAGAATCAACTAATAAGAACCTGGTAATAATATTAAAGAAAACGGTTGCAGACAACCAAAGGAATTGGCATAATCTACTCCATAACACTTTATGGGCAGATAGAGTTACACACAAGGAAGCTATAGGGAATTCCCCATACTTTCTAGTATACGGACATGAATCCATTCTCCCAAATGGATTATATCTTCCATCTCTTCAACTTGCTCAGGAGTCCAGAGGGCAGCCCTCATCAATCCTACAACAAAGAATTGACACCCTGCTCATGTTAGAAGAGGAAAGGGAGAAAGATAAATCAAATTTCATGGCCCACCGGTAGATAGTTAAAAGATGGTTTGACAAGCATAAAGCATAAAGAGAAGAATTTTGAAGTAGGAGACCTAGTCCTAAAGTGGGACAGGGCAAATGAGCCTAAAGGAAAACATTCTAAGTTTCATAATCTATGGCTCGGACCTTTCCAGGTGGCCAAGAAGATTGGGGCAGGCACTTATCGGTTACAGAATCTAAGGGGGGAACCTGACACACTCCCAGTGAATGGCCAAGCCCTAAAACAATATTTCCATTAAAATAATAATAATAATAATAATTTATGTATTGCGTGCATATTTTCATGATTTTTGTTTTTAGGTCGATTGTGAAATACATTTTTGTTTTATTTCACTATTTGGACTTTTGCTCTTTTGACGATTGTGTTTAGCAAGACAATGGTTGACCTCAAATCATGCGACATATAGAACTCTCTTCCTAACTTGTCTCTCACATACAAACACAAGAAACGATGGGGAACCTATGACTATTTCAAGGAATTTTCCATCTAACCTGCGCAGAGGAACAACTTTGGAGAAATGCGGAAGTGTCTGCTTAGTGGTTTGGTAAGACTTTAAGGGAAAGAAGGAAAGTTGGAAAGGACTACATGCACCTTAGAGACAGAGCTAGTAAGCTTCATCTTAATCACCTCATATTTTTGGAAATAACAGACGTACTCCTCTCCCGCTCGCTCAGGGCATTCTGCCGAAATAAAAGTCAACTATATCAAATGAGCACACAGTAGGAGAGGGTATGTAGATATCTTTGTCGGGGCTATGGATGCTTGCTGGTAGCGGAGCAAGGTCTGTGACATCGGGCTGACTCCTATGGGGCTATGGACGCTTGCTGGCAGTGGAGAAACACCGTAGCAAATGAATGAAGGTAACAAAATCGCCTAGTGCATGTGAATGCTTTACTAGATTCTTGTTAAAAAAGGGTGTTGGTTAAGGTCACAGGAAAAGAAGGAGGAATAAAGGTTGAAAACCACACAGGCAGATCCAAATGCATCAGCTAGGAAAATTCTAAATGCTAAGGTAAAATAAGCTCTAATGAAAACCAATTAAGTTCCTAATTAGTTTCTTGCATTCTGATTTTGCCCAGTAAGTCGCCATTTGTTGAGCACTCAACACACCCTAAAAAGCCTATGTAAAAATTTACTTTTTGGGTACCACTTGATATTTTTCACTGTCTGATTCGACTTCATTGTGAAAAATATTGCCTTTGCTTATCATATTGACTCTCATTAAGTCTTTCAAAGTTTTCTTGAATATATGAAAACCTATGACTTAAAAGGCTTGAATTTAAATAATGAATAAATATCCAGAAGTTCACCTGACGTGCTCAAAGATTCTGCATCGGAAGAAATTTAAAGGTAAAAGGGAATCACTTGGAAAACAACAGTCGTCGAGCGTCGATCTTCACCGGTATTGGCAAAAAGGGGTTTTTGTTTCACGATGAGCATCACACAAGGATATTTCCGACAGCCGGTCCCCTTCGGCATCAGTAAAAGGTGAAGGGAGTAACGATTAAAAGGAAAGGAAACGATACCACCAAAAGACAATACACGATGCACTTGTTGGAATTGGAGAAAACCGAATCATGATGAACATCTCGACCACACCAGTGAACTTGCCCCCATCATCGATTCCTGAAGAGTTTCGGCATCGAAATTTTTTTGAAGAATCTAGCCCAAAGGAAAATACGTGATAGGTTTACCCCTGATTGTCGACCCCCGACACCTTTTCGACATCGACGATCCTAGTTTTAATTTAAGAACACACAACTGGGGGGAAATCTCGACTCCGACTAATACTCGCGATTCAAGTCATTGGTCTTCATCGCCACATGTCCCAAGCTAGTTTTTCCACGTAAGTATCATACGATGAAGTCAATCAGCGTCAGGGATTTTTTGCAAAAGGATACCAATGGAAACATCCATAATACATTGTCGATCCCCGTTCCGCCCACTAGGAAAGCGACACGATGAGACGTTTTAGTGTTAGATACGTTTAGATCCAGAGAATTTAAGGGACTAATTAATTCCAAATCCCACATTAGTTGCTAATTCGTGCGCAAATCCAAAGGACCATTTTTACTGATAGAACACATAACCCTCCGCGCCTCCGCCATCAACCCACGAAGAATTAAATTGCAAAGATTTGGCGGTAGATTTGTTTGAATTTCACTCATCACCCGAATTAATTAGTTGATACGACCTGTAAGTTCTTTCCTCGTTTAAATTCTCTCGGGCCATTGTAAATGAAACCATTCTACACGCAAAGGAGTTTTAGAGAATCCAAAGGAACAAGACGAGCAATTCAAAATATTCTGAGACCCCCGTGAGTATCAAACTACAAAGTTTAACAAGTGTTACAGGTATGTACCAGTCTAAAGTTAATGTGTTTTCACTTCATATATACATTTTTATCCAATGTCACTCTGTACACCGACCCTAAAGGATTGTTTCGATTGTAGGAACGATGCCTCCAAGAAAACCAACCACCAGGTGGTCATTGAGGGTGCCCAAGATGAAAGAACCAGAGGTAGGAGAAGGCTCATCCCCAGGGCCAAAAAAACAATTAGAATATTCTCCAAGGCCGGAACTAGTCATCAAGACATCTACCAAGAAGGTTTTCACTCAACCTCCGACCTTTGGAGACATAGAGGCAAACACAGGGGGAAAGGAGGTACTCCCACACTGGGGAGAACTCTTTAAAAAAATCATTTGGGAAGAATTCCCAGAATATATCCCACAAAGCGACCCCGACATGAGAAACCTCGACGATGAAGTTTTTCCAAATATCTGACGGTCATACCTGCACATGGTAGCGAGTAGAACCCCAGTGTTTCCTTGTATAGCACTACTACAATGGCTTATCGACCACACAGACACACATAAGTGTCTGATTAATGACGACAATGGCGAGTGTGTCGGGTTTTTCCTTCCAGTAGAGGTGCAAAATTATTACAAGATCAGAGATCCAAAAGAGTGACTAAAAACCGATTTCATTGTCAAGTTTTATGAGTGCCACGACACTGGTCAGGTGATGGCTTCATGGTGGAGAGAGGATAAAAATTACACCAATCAGACCTTCGGCTGGTACCAAACAACCAATTTAAGAGAGACATACATTTATCTAATGGCCCTCATCTGCTGGTTGTATGGGAAGAAATATTGTTCCAGGTTTTCAGAGGCTTGGATGCCTCTAGATTACACTATAGCCATTTCTGGGAGAGGTTTCAACTGGGGTGACATCATTTCAAAGAAGTTGAGCATTTGCATACAACAGGATCAGACGCCGAAAGAAGGAGAGAATCCATCCTTCTACATGGATTCATATTTTTTGGATGTCATGTGTGCCCGAAATTTCTTTGTCGGCATGAACTTGAGATGGCATGCCTCATAACCCTCAGTCCACATTTACTTCAGTATTTTATGGGAGAATAGGTACAAAAAATCCTACTCCCTCATCTGTGATGAATTCATCGCACGCATTCATTTGATTCTTTTCAAGAAAGAGTGTTCGAGACTTTCGGCTGTGGCCAAAAAGATGATAGCAAAGATTGGTCATTGGTATTTGGATGAGCGCGATACCTACATCAGGGTTTTTGGGGCCACCGGAGCACCACGCATTTTGCCTATGCATGTCCTTGATCGGCTTGTTTTGGGGAAAATCTGCTACCAGACCATCCTGCAAGGTTACAATGCTACCCTGGTGAAAGATAAGAAGCGAGCATTTATACCTTATGGATTCCATATAGGTTTCTACCTGGTAAAAGACATTTCCCAAGATAAGCAAGAAGGACTGAGTCAATTAGATTTTTGATTCCATATTGGTCATTTCTGCAAACATGACCCAAAAGTTCTAGTCCTAAAACATGCATCTCAAGTGTCATCCTGCTGGCCATACGCTCACGACAAATTTGAGGATGAGGTATTCACGAAAAATGCTTGAGATTGGGATGAGGTTGTGGCAAGGATGGTCGACCCTAAGATGACCAGGTTCAGAGCCATAAACCTGGATGAATAGACGACAATTCTAGAACAATCGGGTCAAGAGGCCCTCATAGCCAGACAAGAAATGCTAGTAGCCGAAGCAACAGAAACTCCCCAAGTTTGGCACACCCGATGACTTTCTCGACTTGCATGACATAGTCAAATCTCACATTGAGCAAGACTCAGCATGGGCCGAAGAAATAGAAAAGGTGGCATATATGGCATCAGGGCAGGTGCGACAGTTTATGGAACACTGGATCAAATCTCGGGCTATGTTGAAACAATTAAGTGCCAGTCTAGTCAAGTATCGGGCACATACGGTAGGGATAAGAGAGATTTACGTGGCCCCGATGGAACAACATAGATTCCCATATGCCAACACATGCGAGGAGTTGTTCATCAAGTGGGTGGAGTACAAGAAGAGTCACCCTCTTAAGTGATATCTTGAGATGACTCTTAGACAAACTAAGAGGAGAGAACACCATGTGGTGAATTTTGTTTTACTTATCTTCACTTTAGCCATTATTTTCAGTTAATTTTATATTATAAATAAGAGCATCAAACTATTAGTCAAAGGTCGATGGTTGTTGCAAGAAACTCTCATTTTTGGTTTTGTTAAGAACTATTTCAGAGCTGCCTTTAATTGAGAAGTCCTTCTAGACCAGAGACAAGTTTATGTTTTCATCAAATGCATGTATGATTGGATGTGGAGAAGAACTATTTCCTATCTCATCTCATGATTGGATGCAGTAACGAGTAAGAGCTATTAAATCTATTGATAATTTATCTGATGCAATGTTTTACAATTCTTTCCTTAATGATGAAAATGAACCTTTGTGTTATTATGTGATTGATGATTAGAGTTGAGTGAATTATTTTGATTATCGTTGTTTATCGCATGAATTTTTTCTTTTGATAATTTGTATCTCGGTCAGTAATTGGAATATTCACATGGTTAATGTATTAGTACTAGACATGTGGTATATAATCATTGTCTGCATGCTAGGGTGTAAGGGTTATCCCAAGCCCAACCTCTTCTCCAGTAGTTAAAATTTGTTCCCATTTGTTGCTTAGTTGGTTTATACTATCTTCCCATCTTATATCAATCCCACCTAAGAGAAAATACAAAAAGAGAGAACGTCTGAACTAAAGGAGAGGCCTTCACAAGAAAACGTAAAGCCCATCAATTTATTGGTTGGATCGCAAGATCTGGAGAACCATTCCACTATTAAACGTTGTAGAGTCTAATTGGGCCTCGGTGGTGGGTTTGGTTCATACTGATGAATTAAAGGGATTTATGCCCCATCAACACCAGGTTCCTTTGAATTGCAGGATTAGTGTTAAAGAAATAGATCATGGATTTGGAGTGATTGATCTCTACCCCAGAGGCTTCCCCAAAGTATTCTAAGATTATTTTGTAGGTTTTTGCTTCCTTGACCATGGGTGTACCATGGAGTAGGGTATCATCCACAAACTGTTGGTGTGTGGAGGTTGGACAGTTTTTGAAATGTTTGATGCCTTTTAATTCTCCTGCTGCAGTAGCGCTTTTTATGCTTCTACTGAGCCCTTCCATCATTAGAATGAACAGGAAGGGGGATAGAGGGTCTCCTTGTCTTATGCCTCACGAAGGCCACAAGGATTTTGTTGGGGCTCCATTGATTAGCAGAGAATGGCTTCTCATTGAGACTATATTGACAATCCAATTGATCCAGTGTTGTTCAAACCCAAAGGCTTCTAGCATCTTGGCCATATAGTGCCAACTAATTTTTTCGTAGGCTTTCGCCATGTCAAGTTGGATTATCATCCCCTCTCTCCTTTGGCTTTTCAGCGTGTGTATAATCTCATGGGAATGGATGGTGTTGTCCATTATTTGTC
Organism: Picea engelmannii; assembly: GCA_009831015.1. Lineage (NCBI taxonomy): Eukaryota > Viridiplantae > Streptophyta > Pinopsida > Pinales > Pinaceae > Picea > Picea engelmannii. The sequence continues at coordinate 158,612 of ML787659.1, read as the reverse complement.
TTCCCTCTATGAATCCAGCCTGTTCCTATGAAATCAGTGTGGGTAGGAGAGGTTTCAAGCGATTGGCTATGACTTTGGAGATTATCTTGTACACTACATTGCATAGAGCTATAGGCCTGTAGCGATCCAGGTTCCTTGCTTCATTTTATTTTTGGATTAGTGTGATCATTGTGGCATTTAAATATTTCAGGATGGAAGCCGAGCATCTAGAGTCTTCCAACACCCCATAAAGATATTGTTTTACCTCTTCCCAACAGGCTTTGAAAAATTCCACTGTGAAACCATTTGGTCCTGGGGCCTTTCCATTGGGCATCTCCTGGACCACTTGGTCAATTTCCTCCTTTGTTATGGGTTTGTTTAGATTGATATTTTTTTCCTTGGTGACCAACCTGGGGATGTGTTGCGTTATCCTTTGTATGGCCTCCATTCTATCTTGATTAGGTTCCTGGGCTATCCCTTAGAAGTGATTGACCAGTGTATTTTCAATTTCCTTTTGGGATTCTCTTTCAATCCCATCCTGATCTTTGATTTTCAGGATTTTGTTGTGTGTTCTTCTTGCAATGGTTGTTCTATGAAAAAACCTGGTATTCCACTCCCCTTCCTGTAGCCACCTGATTCTGGACTTTTGGCGCCATAGAGTCTCTTCCTGCCAACATCTTACTTCCCATTTTTGGATCATCTAGATCTCTTCTCTTTTCTGCTCCTCAGTGTAGCCCTCATCTATGTAGAGTTCCCAGAGTATCCTCATTCTTTCCTCGATATTTTTCTTCTCTTGGTTTATGTTTCCAAAGATTTCCTTGTTCCACTCCTTGAGTTTGTAGTTGATGTACTTGAGTCTCTTATAAAGTTTGAACATCCTTTTCCCTTGATTTGGCAATTCCTCCCTCCACCATTGTTTGATATTCTCCTTGAAAGTGGGATGATCGATCCAAAATTTCTCAAATCTAAAGGGTCTGTTCTTCGGAGTGGTTTGGAAGTTTTCTTCCAATTGAACTGGATAATGGTCTAAACCCCCCCATGGGAGGATGTTGCATTATAAGGTTATTCCCTGCATAATAATGGACCCCGACACCAGGAATCTACCTAGCCTTGTAGCTACTTGATAGTGGTTAATTCTTTTGTTATTCCAGGTGAATTGGCCATTGTTGGTTCTGATGTCCACCATCTTCATTGCTTCAATGAAAGATGAAAATTCCTCTGCGTCTCTGTCTAATATCCTGGTACCCCCTTTTTTCTCCGCAAGTGTCATGATGATGTTGAAGTCCCCTGCTAATATCCATTGGAGGTTGCAGGCTCAGGTCTGTAGATCTTTGAGGTCTAGGAGCATTCTCATTTTTTCCTCTAACCTCTAGGGGCCATACACATTTGTGCATAGAATCACCTCAATGTTACCTATAATTTGCATGCTAACTGAAAGTGTGTGTCTCGTTGCTTCGACTCCTAGTAGGGTTAGTGAGTGTGGGTTCCATAAGGTGAGTATACCGCCTGCCATCTGTTGGCTTTCAATAGCCAAGACATTGTAATTAATACATTGTTTTTTACTGATTGTTTCCATTCTGTCTACCTTGCATTTTATCGCTTGAATGAAACAAAGGTCAGGTTGTTCCTTTCTCGGTCTATTTTTAAGGATTCTTTGTTTTCGTGGGTTGTTTAGGCCTCTTATATTCCATGTTAAAATCTTCATTTAAACATGTGGGGGGGAGTTGGGGAAGATATTTTTGATCTTACCTGAATTGATCAGCAGGGCTCCTAGTTCTTGTAGGGCTATGTTGTTTGATTCCTTCCTTTCTTCCTCCTCATCTTCTTGGGTGACTGTTGTGATTGTCCCTCACCTTCTTTGATTCCCAGGTGTCCTATATCACCATGTGTGTGCTTGATCCCTCTGGTTTTTTCTTCCTCTCTAAGAAGGAAAATGTATTGGATATGATCTAGTTTCTCCACTGGCACACTGTCTACTCTCTTCTTTTTCCATTGTTCCAATATGTTTGGGAGGTCTATTCCTTCCCTTTCCACAATGTCTCTGAGATCCATATATTTCGTTCCTACCTCGCTTAGTTTCATCTTCGAGTCTCTGTCTACCTCTTGCATTGGGGTGTTGGTATCTTTGTTGCCTCTTTCCATAGGACTTGCGCTACCTCTATGTTCCCTCTTATTGCTTGGAATATCTATGTTCTCCTGAGTTTCTTGTTCCCTGGTTTCTCTAGATTTTGTATTTTCCTTTCCTCCTTATTCCCCTTGGTCAGCCTTGTCCCTTCCTTCTGGTCTAGTCCTAGCTTCCAGGTTGCTTCCTATTGGGTCTTTGCTTGGTTTCTTGTTTG
>ML787659.1:140659-156194 GCA_009831015.1 Picea engelmannii | reverse complement strand
GCAGTTACTTCCTCAACCACCCTCCGTCCTCCATCCTTCGTCATGAGTTATTGTTTTATCTTCTCGGGATCCATGGCTATCCCTCTCTGCATACGCCACCATTTTATATCATTTTTCATTCATCTTTTAATTTTACTTCACAGATCATTAAATGTGATCTGTAGTTTGAATTATTACTCAGTTAACCATAATTAAATTCTGTTAATTAATTTTACTTTATAATCTTAAGCATGTATCCAATTAGGGTCATTACATTTTCCCAGCTTATTCCCGATTGCTTCAAATGTGGATGACAGCCAGTAGTCTAGCAGTAGGGAGTAAAACCTCAGCCAAACTAGGAAATTTTTAAAGATTTCTTTCTCTGGGGAGAAGTTTTCCTTCCACTGCCGCATGTACAACCCTGCTTAGGTGTGGAAGTATGGACCCCCCTCAAAGACTTTATCTCTGTCCTCCAGGTTCATAAAGATTGTTGTGAAGAAACCTTTCGAGCCCAGGTGGAGTTCCACTTCTCCACTTGGCTTCCATTGATGTTTTATCCAGTTGCGCAACGTTCTTTCCATGGGCCACAACCCCATGAATTTGAAAATTAGTGCATGCATCTTCATCTGGTCTCGATAGAGTTCTCTTTGTGGGTCTTCTAGTATAACCCTTGTCATCATTGCAGTTTTAGGTTTACATGGGTTGTGCCCAATTTTCCCATAGGGGTTTGTTGGTTCCTGCACTTCCTTCTGGGCTTCTCTAAATTCCTGCCCCACAGGTTCCCTTTTTCTTGGTTACTCTCCTGGTTCTTTTCCATTCTTGATCCTGAGGTGCTTGTTAGCGGTTCTTTGAAACCAACGCCCTGTGGGAATTTCCCCCTGTCCACCACTACTTGCTTGTATGAGGGGGTTCCACTCTCGCCCCCTTTGGTAACCATTATGTGAGATGTTGAGACTGTTGTTGTCAAACCCTAGGTTGTGGCTTCTTCAAAGAGAATTGGAGCGTCTAGAGAGAATACAAAATTGAAAATAAAATGTGTATTACAAAATTGAAAAGAAATACTTTGGACATGATGTTGGGACAAGAACCTCCATAAACAAAAAAAGAATATGCAATTTTTCATTATAAGTTTATTATTTTCTTAATTTTTGTTCTTTCCAACATTTCCTTGGCTAGGATTTTACACAGATTTGGGTATAAACTAATTTTGGATTGTCTAATTTCTTGTCATTGAAATGTATATCCATCATATTGTTCTTCATCTTCGATGAAAACTACAATATGGGGAACTTTGATGCAAAATTGAAAATAAAATGTGTATTACAAAATTGAAAAGAAATACTTTGGACATGATGTTGGGACAAGAACCTCCATAAATAAAAAAAAGAATATGCAATTTTTCATTAGAAGTTTATTATTTTCTTAATTTTTGGTCTTTCCAACATTTCCTTGACTAGGTTTTTACACAGATTTGGGTATAAACTAATTTTGGATTGTCTAATTTCTAGTCATTGAAATGTATATCCATCATATTGTTCTTCATCTTCGATGAAAACTACAATATGGGGAACTTTGATGCAGTACGACCATCATTAAGAAATGTAGGCATAGCCTCAACCCATTTAGTGAAATAATCAATGACAATGATGATATAATTGTGCCCCTGGCTGAGGTAGGGTTACATTGCATAAAATCAATTCCCCATTTGGCAAAGGGGATGACGGCTACAATGGGATGCAGCGGAGCAGGGTGGGTACATGTCATTTTTTGAAAAACTTGACAGGGTGGGTATCGTTTGATAGCCTCGATACAATATTTGAATATGGAAGGACAAAAATAACCGGCACGTAAGATTTTCTATGCTAGAGCCATCCAAGAAATATGATTGCCACAAGCTCCAAGGTGACAGTCATTCAAAATGAAGTTAGCCTCATCGTCGATTAAACAACGTCTTAGGACAGTATCAATGCCACGACGATACAAAGTTTCGTTGATGATAAGGTAGCGTTTAGAATGGTGGCAGATACAATGATGTTCGTCACGTGAAATACCGAGATGAAAACATCGGGTTTGGAGATAGAGAAGAATATCTCCATACTAAGGGTCTGGTGTGCTAATGAGGAACACAGATTCATCAGGAAGAGAATCATCAGGCTCAATATCTTCATCAACATAGGGAAGATCGTAGATTAGTTCCATAAAAGCCAATGATTTTTTATCTTTTGATTTGGAAAAATGGAGATCGAATTATTGAAGAATAACGATCCATTTGGAATATTTTCCCTCAAGGACTTGACGTGTAAGGATATGGTACATGGGGTTCGATTCCACAATGATCATGGTAGTGTGTAACATGATATAGTGGCGAAATATCTGGACGACAATGACTGCAACCAAAGCCAACTTTTCAACTTGTGAATATCGAAGCTCGGGACCAGATAGAATCTTGCTCAGATAGTAGATTGCATGTTCGTCACCATTAGGATCCTCTTGAACTAACACCATAGAAATAGTGGAAGCAGAGGCAGCCAAATAAAGGATATAGTCTCGTGCATAATTCAGGGGGTGCAAGAGAGGTGTGTGTGTTAAGGCATGCTTAAGAGCATTAAAAGAGCATTGAGCAGTGTCATCCCAGATGAAGGGAGTGGATTTATGCAACAAACTCATAAATCCTTTAGTGAGTTCGACGTAATTATAGATAATACAACGAAGGAAGTTTGTTTTCCCTTGCAAAATTTGTATTTGGGTTAGATTGTTGGGAGGGGGTAAAGAGAGAATAGATTTTACTTTTAAGGGATCCACCCTAATCCCATCTTTGGATATGATGAATCCGAGGAGTCGACCTGATTCGACAATGAAGATGCATTTGTGAGGGTTCAAATGCATATGGTAAAACTGAAATCAAAGAAGAATAGCCCGTAAATGACCAATATGGTCTCATCTATTAGATGAATGAGTGAGTAAATCATCGAGGTAAGGTTACACAATATGTTTGATATCGTAGAAAGCATACGACATGGCCCGCTGGAAAGTAACACCAGTGTTTTTAAGACCAAAAGGTAGCTTCCGATAAGAGAATATCCCCCAAGGGAAGATGAATTTTGTCTTATGCTAATCAACCAGTAGAATATCTATCTAGTTATACCCTAAGAAACCATCCATGAAGAAAAAAATAACGTTGCCAGCATAATTATCGATGATTTCGTCGATAAACGGTGTTGGGTAGTTGTCTTTTGGACAAGCTTTATTGAGATCCCTATAATCGACACAGACATGAATGGTTCCTTGTTTCTTAGCGACCAGGATGATGTTAGAAACCCATTCCTTCAAAGGGATAGGATAAATGAAACCAGACTTCAAAAGTTTTTCAACTTCTACCTTTACGGCCACGGTTTTCTTAGGATGAACCGAGGGAGTTTTTTTTCGTGCAGGTTTGACACCTAGGTAAGTTTTTATCTCATGCACAATGATCGATGGATCGATCCCTAGCATTTCTTCATAACTCCAAGCAAAGACATCATGAAATTATTTGAATAAAGCGGTATAATCTTCCACTTCCTCGTGCGAACAATTGGCACCAAGATGAACATTTTCCACAATACTGTCTTTGATCGAGATGTCAATAGCGATCGTAGAGGAGATGTTGCATAAATTCCCCTCAGAAGTAGTGTCCTGGTTGAGTATGGGAGATTGTGGAGAATCGACAACACCGTTAGGAAATATAAAGTGTATATCTTTCTCAATTTTATCCAGACTAGGGAGAAAAGATGAATGATGATGGTTTTCATCCCAAGGTACTTCTTCGATACTAATCATTTCCATAATGGATTCGTTTGATGGAAAAGTTCGTAGGATGTAATCAAAAGTAGAGGATAGGGAATCCAACCAAGATGGAAACGAGTAAGTGTTGGATGCAAACATATGTTGATCATCCGATGAGGGAGAGGTGGATTGGATGGCATTGTACAAAGCCTCAGCAGGACTAAGTGGCATAGTGTCACCTAGTGAGTTGAATTCCAAAGGACTAGGCACAACCCAAGGATTACATGATTCGTAAGATTTATATGCCATAGTCGAGATCATATCGATCGTGGAAATATGTTGTGAGGTGGGAGGAAGTGGTGTAGGGAAAGTAACCATAAGGGAAGATTCTTTTAAAATACCTACACTGACACTTTCGTAAGTGATCTTACTATCTCCCAAGAAAGGAATATTGTTGGTGGCAGGAGTGTGAACGTCGGGGGTGGAGTAATCTAACTGATCGATAGTGAAAATTTTACCTTGATGGGGGAATTGTACACGTCGAAACACCGACGAAGCAACGACGGTCATGGCATAAAACCAACTTCTTCCTAACAAGTTGTAATCAAGGGAAGAATTGACTACCTCTACATCGAAAGAGACAGTCTTGCCTCCCAATTGAACAACTAAAGACTACAAGATTCTGTGAGGACTAAAACCTTTCCCATCGAATGCTCGTAACATTGTAGGGGATTGATTAAGCATAGGTGATTTCAACCCTTTCCAACAAGCTAATGACATGAAACAAGTGGAACCTCCCTCATCCAGTATGGTACGATGAATGTGTTGGTTATGAACAACAACATTGATTTGAAAAGCAAGCTAGTGAGAAAGTTGTGACTTGAAGTTATCAAGGTTAAACATGATATTATTCGATGACTCGGGATAGATCGCATCGATGGCAGCCAAGAGTGTCCTACGTTGACTTGGAAAATGTTGTAGAACTTTGAGAGTAGACATAGCGCATGGTTCTTGAGCCAAATCTTCAACGATGTTGTAGTTTTGGGTAGCATGTGAACTAGGATTAAACATTGATTTTCGAATAGTTCTCTTGGGAGGGCGTAAAATAGAGTTGAAAGTAGGTTTCTCAATTTGAAGTAATCTAGATTGAGGAGTAATGGTGGCAGGAGGTGGTTCTGATGTAGTACCATTAGTGACCTTTTCTTTATCAGGTTTAGCTGGCATGTCATACATTGTGGTGTGAGTGGTTAAATGAATCCCATTAAGCATATAAATATGGGCACTCGACAAGGCTTCCTTGCTAGGAGGATGACTAGGATTGCCCGTTGCCGGAGGAGCAAGGGCTTGCACAACCATGGAATGTTGTTGAGGAAAAGGTCGTGTCAACACATCGGTTTGGGAATTCCCTTTGAAAAGTTTTGCAACTTCGACGCGATGAGGACAGTCTCGGGTGTAATGATCATCACCACAAATGAGACACGGAAAAATTGGTTTTTCCTGTGGTTATTTCTCAGGAGAAGGCGGTTGAGTTGGTGTTTTTGGATTTTCAGTATTATTATTATTCTTTTTCGGTTTATTCTTTGTTTTATTCGTTTCCCTAGATTGTTGTGAAGAGGCATATTGAACTGCATTTACCTCATAGATTTGAGTTAGGGGGGATGTAGAGAAGAGTGGGGTCGAACCAGTGACGGGTGCAGAAATAGAGCGATTAGCCGAGCCGACCGACTATGATGAATATTGGGTTTCGAAAACACTGATAATTCCATCTGCATGAGCCGTGGAATATGGTTTTGATGGATTGATGGACGTGCAAGGAGCATTAGGTATCAACTCATACAATGTACCAGATTGGGAATAAACCAAATCCAGGTACTAAGTGCGAGCAATGGATTCTTCCTCAGTGAAAACACCACCCATGGCTACGTCACGAGAAATTGGGGGTAAAAGAGATTTAGTAAACCATTCTGCCAATAATTAGTCAGGAATGGTTGCTTTGATTAACCTTTGTCACCGTCTCCACTCATGAAAGTGGTCAGAGATATGTATGTAGTTCATTTGATGAATTGAAGTCAAGAGTGTTGCACCAGTCTCATAATGGATGGGTAATTGAAAATGTGTGAGAAAATCCATAGCTAGGGAGTTGAAATCTTGAAAGGTACCACATTGGAGTTCAATGTACCATTTGGCTACTGAGCCTATCAGTGTGCACTGGAAAAGAGGCAACCGGATAGAATCATCCACCAATGAGTTTGATGAACACCATAGATGAAATTTCATAACATGGTTGTTTGGGTCTTCTCCCGGTTTACCATCAAATTTGGGGATGTCAGAAGGTAATTTAGCAGGAATTACCAGCCATAAAGGAAAATGTAGTATGGGATCATTTGTCAACCGAGATAAATCTGGAAAATATAGCATGGCCAGGAATGGTAATTGTCGGTTAACCTGAGGATGATATTGGTTCGGCATAGGGACACCAGTACGTCCATAAATTGGTTGAGGTGGGTAATTGTATCTAGTATGCCCTCCCATATACGGTTGTTGTTGGCTGGTATAGGCAGGATTCGATTGTTGTTGAGGAATGTTCACGAAAGGAGGTAAACCTGGTTGGTTCTGGGGAGAATAGGTCATTTGATTAGGTTGTGGGGGATAAATATTTTTCCCTTGAGGGGGTAGACATTTTTTCCTTGTGGAGGGTATACAGTTGACCTTTGGGGAGGATAATATTGTTGTCCTTGAGGACCCCANTGGTTGGTTCTGGGGAGAATAGGTCATTTGATTAGGTTGTGGGGGATAAATATTTTTCCCTTGAGGGGGTAGACATTTTTTCCTTGTGGAGGGTATACAGTTGACCTTTGGGGAGGATAATATTGTTGTCCTTGAGGACCCCACGTGGGATTTGGGACACCCAGATAAGGTTGTCCAAAATATAATACAGAAGGAATGAGATTTGATACTCCTACTTGTGGGTTATGTTATGACGACCCTCCTTGATAAGGTTGATGAAACATACCTCCTTGGGGTGATCCCTAGGATTGTGAAGGATTTCCAACAAAAGGGGGTTGTCCCCCTACCATAGATTGAGTGAAAACTGGTGTTTGACCAATAAAAGGGGCTTTCCCCCCAGTGGGTATGTGAAAGGGTGGTTGTCCCCCAAGAGGGATAGGCCCACTATACGATGGTTTCCCCCTAGTCAGGATTTGTCCCATGGTTGATTGTGTGTGTATGGCAGGGTTCTGCATTCTGTGATGTATAGGTGTTCCAACAGGATTATGTGGAACATAAGAAGTTGTAGTTTGAAAAGGTGTTGTGGTGGGATTAACGGTAGAAGTACCTTGTGTATGATTAGGAATTATGACTGCAACATTACTTTGGATTTGTACTGACGTAGCAACATGATTGACTACTTGTTCGATGGGATGGTCAATAGTCTGATCGGATGGTCCTGCCTCGGCACCAGCAGAGGTAAGAGGGTCAAGAGGTGGTCTAAAATTGAAATGTTCATAAATATCATGTCCCAATGGAGTTCTCCATATAGAACGAACAAGTGTATGTTGTGGATTTACCATGCCAGCAGACCAAACATGAGTCGTGTACCCATCATTATAATTGTGTTGTGTGTTTTCCATATGTTTCTCAGTGTATGGCCTCAATGGTAGATGAGGACACTCTTCTTCTATGACGTTACTAAATGAGTCCAATCGAACAAGGAGTGGCTCGATAGGAAATTATGACACATGAGTAATATGAGGAATGGGATCCTCAACCATAACCAAGGCACTTTCAGTATTTTCTAACAAAGGAGTAGCAGTGCTCCCAGCATCCGAGCGATTTTCTACCTCTTCATGGTAAAAATATTCATGTGAATTAGGAGGTAAGGGTTTGTAGCCTTCCGTAGGTAGCCCTTGCATCCTACGTGATCTACGAAGACCTTTATCATCTACAGTCTCAATCTTGAAAAACAATTAATTAAACAAACAACACTCGCTAAAAATCTAGAAGAACCAACAAGAAAACAATACCTTCTCTCAATGACCGTACTAGTTGGTGATGAAATCCAACATCTCGTGATCAAATTGAGAAGGGGATAGGATATGAGCGCGTTGATCAGTTACGTTGGCGTCCTTCTTAACAGACTTATGCCTTGGTGCAAGATTCCACACAATAATTGTGGATTTACCCTCCAAGGAGCCCGAGTGAGTTTGACCAACATAGGTTCCAAGTGCAATGAAGACTTCCCTTCACTGTCACATTGTGTGAGGACCCTAAATATTGTGGCTACTAAGGAAACCAAATCATATTCAGCCTCTAGGAGGGTACACTCAACAGTCCAGTCCGAACGTATGGGTAGGATAACAAGTCTGAAATCCTGCGAGAGAACTGAGGAAAAGTGGACTGGTAGAACTCCAGAGGACCCCGAACGGATTCAGAATTCATGAAGCACTGAGACCAAATGAAGAACCCCAAAAATATGATCTTACTACTACGAATGGTTAAGCCTCAGAGGGATAATCTTTGTTTCTCTCCCGAACGCGACCTCGTTCGTAACCCCTGTGTGAGAGTGGGATCCCAACTATGCTTATACAGAAATTGGATTTACTCTCCCTATCGCAAGGTTCTAAGTTTGTATTAAATTCTTTGGAGATTTATACTCACAGCCTAATCCAAAGCGCTAATCCTAGTCTAATGTTGGTAGAAGAATCTAAAAAGAAAAAGTTTCTAGATCGATTTTTAATTAGCGTTGATTTTAGAGGTTATTCCTTACACAGAGGTGAATGAAAGTGAAACCAATGATGTTACAACTCGAATCCCAAAGAAGTAAAAGAATGATAAGCAAACGTTTCTTTCGATGAACTTCTATTTATGGGAAGGAGAAGAGTTTTCTTTCTTTCACTACCAAACACAAGAATGCAAAAATTTCATGTAATTTTTTTTCAACAAGAATCCATTTCAGTGTTAAATCGTAAAGATATTGTTTCCAGTATCCAAAAACCAATCGTAAAAATTATCGTTTTGTTTGATTATGAATGTGAATTAATTTGGTTTAACGCTTCTTATGCCAATAATAAAAATATTTCACTATTACAACTTTTAGACAATGGGAAGCAAGAATCACACAAACAAAAGACACTCTCACAGCGATCAATAAGAGGAAAAAAACAAACCAAAATTTCCAAAAAGAACACCAAAAACAACAAAACACACTTAAGAAATTTCTGGAGATATATGAAGATCAGAGACCAAATTAAAACAATAAACAAATCACTGAGTTTCCTTGTAACAAAATTTAATCGATCTGAAGAAAAAGGACGATTTTGTGACAAATAAATACAATCAAATCCAATCAAATATCAAAAGTATTAAAAGAAGCAAATTTCAGGTTTGACAGAAGACATAAACTGGCAAAACAAGTTCTGAGTTAAAGGGAAATGCCCAAAAATTACACCTAGTACAAAGGAATACAACGATTTTTCAAAGTGAAGAAAAATTGGTGCTCCAGTTATCAACACCAGAGCACTACATCACTCCCTAAAGCACTATAGGGGCATGCCGATCAAGAAATCAACACTCTGGTTGTAACTGCAGAGGTTGTGGGTTTCTGAGAAAGAAAGGGACTAACCCAGAAAATGAAAAACTCAGGAATTTTGATCAACACTCTCTGTGAGACAACTTTAGTAATGACAACAGATGTACAAAAGAGAAAAATATAGCTAGCAGGATATGAATATGAGAAAAATCTAAGACAAAACCAAGGAAAGAAACCAAAATTGAAAGCTTCAATCCTTAGTGGAGTCACCAATTTCTGTTGTAGGAAAATTTCCATGTGGACGGGTGAATATCCTCTTGGAGCCTAGAGTCCTATTACCAAGACAAAAATATGCTAACATTGGACACTAACATTCCTTTAAATGTAGTTAAACTAGTCAAAGGGAAAAAAGGAAGAAAGTATGATGTACCTTTTTCTGAAGCTTGTCCTCACTTAGTCCAGGTTGAACTTGATCTTCAAGCTCCTTAATGAGATATGAAATCCAATAGACAAAAAAGACAACACATACTTCCTATTCTACCAAGATTAGTTTAAATTAAATTTATCAACAAAAAACAAGTATATGCAACCATACACAAACTTGAAGGAAATAGGCCAAGCATATATTAATGAGAACATTACAAGGCACTTACAATCTGTAGATGTAGTTGCCGCAACCTCTCCAAGTCCTCCTTGTCCAACCCCTTGCTCGAAAGATCGACAATCGGAATGACAACACTTTTTGTTGATATTCTCCCCTTTTTCACCATAGGCTTTGAGAGGCTCAACCACCTTAGTTATCTTTGGAATAAGTTGAGGATGTGACTCCATCAATTGTGGCATCTCCCTTAAATGTAGCCTAAAGATTCGATTTGAGCCAGACCAACTCGGATCATCTCTAGTTGTCTTTAGAGGTAAGGGGGATTTCTTCCCATGATTCTCTCAACCAATTGACGCTCCCTCAAAACTGGCAACAAAGCGTTGCAATGCTCCCTGCTACATGGACAGGGATCCCTAGCGCTCCATGCATGTGAGCAAGGGAGCGCTGAAATTCAAAAAGTTCGTTAAGATGACCATTTCTCAAGGAAAAAAAAAAWTTCTTAGCTTATCAAATGATGTGGTTTCCCCTTCCAACATGTATTATAAGATGTATCAAGTGTTTCCATGGTGTCATCTCCAATGCGACATATGCAGAAYGAAAATGTGACATTTATGACACTTGTGACACAAGTGTGACACTTGCAACAATGATAATGTGACATTATAGAAGTGAGGAATTTTGACGTGTAACACTCCACCACCCACAAAGGAGTATAGTCATCCAAGAAGAAAAGMAGTGGTATCCACTAACATTGCAGAAATATCATTTACTATTGATGACATCATGTATGTGATTGATCCTTTTTTTTCAAAATAGCAAGTGTATAACCCTTGAGTGTGTGTAGAGTCTTTAATTATTTTTCCTATATCAAAAGCAAGTGCTCATCAGAGATTAGGTCGAGATGGATGTACACATCCTGGAAAATGTTTTAGAATGTAGACAAAAATACATTTTTAGAATGACCTTCAACCACATATGTGTCTTATATTTTGCGATCAAATCTTGCAAATGTAGTTCTTACCCTGAAAAAACTAGGGATTGATGATTTGGTGCATTTTGTTTTTATGGATCCTCCTACTCTAGAGACTTTGATGCATGAATTAGATATTTTGAACTATTTGGGTGCAATGTATGAAGATGGGAGTTTGAGAGATTATGAGTGAATTTCCATTGGACCCACAGATGTCCAAGATGCTAGTCGTTAGCCTTGAGTTCAACTACTCTAATGATATTATTTCCATCACTGTTATGCTTTCAAGTATGTTTTAAGTTATAATTGTTTCAGAGTCTACAACTATATGATGCTTGGTTTGATATTATCATTAGATAAAGGTTAATTTTATTTTTGTCCTTACTGGGGTGGGGGATTAGTTTTTTGTCTATATTTATCTTACTTAGATAAGGCGTAGTCTGGTTGGTGTGTGACCTAGATTCTTTAAGTTTATCAATGATGTAGATAATTGCAATTCTCTATGCACCACTCATGGTGCATGTGGTGTGGTATCCATAGTAAACCCATTGGCATAGACTATTGTGCCTCATCCAAGGTGTTTTTAACTAGGCACATGCTGACACATAAATATCCAAATGCCCAACAACATTGGTGACAACCAGTTGAGCTAATCCCTTGGATTCAAGACTTCTACAACTTCGGAAGAAATTTGGATTTTATAGACACGAGGATCAAAACATTTGTGGCTACCTCCACTTAACATTTCATTGAATCATATTTCATTGCATGTAGAGGTCAAGAAGATCACTAAGTCAAATATAACTAGTTTAGATCTATCTTTACAATGGATCTATCAAGCATTGAGAGGGATCAAATCCCTCGAGGTGCAAATTTTTTTTAGGGATGAATAACTCGAGGTTTGAACCTCAAGGGATTTGTTCCCTCTCGGTGCTTGATATATTTGGGAGTTAATATGGATCTAATATAGTTAAGTATAGATTTATTTGAACTAATTGTATATGCACTCAAAATCAATTTCTTTATTCTTTAATATTTTGTCTTCATTCCTGCCCCTTGTCCCCCTAAAATTGGTAGATATCTCGCTCCCATACCTAAATCTTACCCTTATACCCTACCAAAAACCTTGGTATTGGTCCAAAGATGACTTGGATCATGATCATGCATACGTTAAATTTTTTTTGTATTCTTTTTGGTTGATTCCAACATTTTCTTGTGCCAGTTTTGCATATGAAGATCTAAATTAGCGATACAAAAATTTTATAAATACAAGGGCTCTCAAAGTTGTTGACAATGCGAGACGACAGTGAGTTCACATCATGACAAGATACAATCTCACGTTGTGTAGCACTGATTTTAAAAGTCACGAGTACTATCTTAATTTAAGGAAGGCAATGCTCGTAGGTTATTTCATGCAGGTGGCTCATCAAGAGTTGAGTGGACAGTATCTCACAGTAAAATATAACCAGGTGTGAAAAAAATATTTGATTGGCATGATCTTATGAAGTTAATTTCAAGTGTATTTTGTTTTCTTCTATCATATGCACATGTTCTGATGTATGTTTTCGTTTATTTTGTTATATGTGTTCTGACTATTTATCCTGATTTACAATACACAAACTGTCCAGTTGCATCCTTCAACCTGAATTGATCACAAGCCATAATGGGTCCTATACAATGAGTATATGTTGAAAAGTAGTAATTTCATTTGTATCTTCATTGATGTTCAAGGAGAGTGGTAAGTGCTTACTATCTCCTTTTTTATTTTTTGTGGGTTGATCTTAATTTTGTAACTAGTGTCATTTATGTCCTACAATTTCACCTCATTGTAACATGATAATAGATATCACTCCTCATTATTACAACCTTATCAGTTTTCCTCGGTGCAAGGTAAAGTATATCCTGGAGAGGTTTTATAACAAGCGTGAAAGGGACAAATTGGTTCATAAGAATAAGAGTAAAAGAACTGTTTTTAAATCAGTTGTATGTTAGCCTAATCTATGCTCTCTATTCCTCTGAGAGAGTTAAATACATATGGTTTTTGGAGGCTATGTTGTTGACTGATGGTACAGACTAAATTATATGGAATGAGCTTGTTCATTGGAGAAATCATATGCCATTTTAAACTAAGTTGTTGTTATTATCAACATCATCTTGTTTTTTCAAAACAATGTATTTAGGAACTTATGGAAATTGGGGTTTTTGCCAAACTTCTTATGGAAAAGACCCAAAACCTCTCTAGACACAAAGGCACCACCATTATCACTAACAATTTTGAGAGGTGGACCAAAGAAGGAAAATATATGTTCGTGTAGAAAGGATACAACATGTTTTGCCTTAGCATTCATTAAAAAGACAAATTTGGGCCACTTCATGAAATAGTCAATTGTAGTAAGGATAAAATGTGATCATTAGAAAAGTGTGGGGAAAATGGGGCCTATGAAGTCTATCCCCCACTTGGTAAAGGGAAAATAATTGCTCACTAGGTTCAGGGGCACACATAAAAACTTTTGCTTGCCACTTACTCATTGGAAACAATCACATGATCTCACAAACATGAAAGAATTGTGAAACAGGGTGGGCTAATAGAAAACATAACACATAATTTTATGCACAATAGATTTAGCAGGGAAATGTCCACTACTGTGGAATTGAAAATGAGCACCATCATGAAATTGGCATAGTATAGATTTGGCTTGGGACTTACCAACACATCAAATCAGCATACCATCAACATGTCTATGGACCAACCAATTGTTCTACATAACATACTTAGTAATTTCTAACCTTAGTCTCCTCTTTTCATTGGCCAGCAAATGGGAATGGTGTTATTGGTTTCGCAAGTACAAGATGATGTCCTAGTACCAAGGGTCAACAATTGCATCATAGTCAATATCAAAACATTCCATTTAAAAAACAACAAGCAATGAATCCTCATCATCTTGGATATTAGGATTTTTTTCATGAACATTTTTAGCCAAAAGAAGAGATAAACAATTACCTCGTACAATTTTGGTAACCACGATTTGAAGATCAAATTCTTGATTTTTTGGCAAGGCAACTTGTCCTTATTTCTTGTAGAAAAAATTAGGACAACAACTACTTGAAGACAAGAATAGACACTTCCTACTTCCATATCAATTAGTAAGAAATTGCAGGTGTTCTAGATTTTTGGGTGAGAACACATAACCAAAGTGAGGTCCTTGATTTTCCCAATGGTAGGTTGCAATTCCTTATTAAAAGGAAGTGTATTCTTGGCTTCGCTCGTGCAAGTGTGACCAAGTTGTTTCACTATTACTTTGGACATGATGTTGGGACAAGAACCTCCATCAATAAAAAAAGAATATGCAATTTTTCATTATAAGTTTATTATTTTCTTATTTTTTGTTCTTTCCAACATTTCCTTGACTAGGATTTTACACAGATTTGGGTATAAACCAATTTTGGATTGTCTAATTTCTAGTCATTGAAATGTATATTCATCATATTTTTCTTCATATTTGATGACAACTACAATATGGAGAACTTTTTATATTTTCCCCTTTCTCTAGAAACCATAAAAGGCTCACAAGTCATTACATTATGAGCTTCGACAAATAAATTACACCAACAATGAGAAAAATATTCTTTGGACTTAGCAAGATTTGGTCTTGTCAAAATCCTAAAGGTAGAATTTGAAGCAAGTTTAGGATCTAAAGTTAGCTTGTGCTCAAATTAGATAATATAATTATGCATATGCTACATCATTTGTAACATGACAAACATGCCACTTTTGGGACCAAAATTTCTAAAGAGTAAACCTATTCTAAGGCTATGCTCTTCAAACTCCAAACAAGTTTGCATAGTAGAGCCAAGCAATTTTATATCATTCTCTTCTAACCGATGACGATAAGAAAGGGGTAAGTTATTATCATTATGAGCAAGAGAAACTTGTCGAGTGGGTACGATAACTTTGGGAATATTATTAAAAAGTTTCATGACCCAAAGGTTAAAGGCTTAGATGGTCTCACCATCATTAAAAGACAAATTCTTAAAATTTCTCATGTGTTCGGTAGGGTTTTCCATTTTTCCAAAAGTAGACTTAAACCAATAGATTTATTCAAACCAGGTTGAAAGAATCTTAATGGGAAGATAAAAAACCCATCAGTATCCCTACCTTCCAAATAATTAACAAATAGTCTCATACATGTTTTATTATCATGAGCACGGATATTATTGCATGGATCAAAGAATGCAACTAGGTCTTCGTTAATATAAGTTACCCATTCCCTGAAAACATAGGTAGATGATATTTAAATTTGTGTAATGGATTAATAATAAGAATAATGTATAGAGGAGATGACACATGTCATGGGGTGGCATATGCATCTACCTCATATTTGAATATGCTAATATTTTTAATCACTTTTTCATGATTATTCTACAACAAATTATAGTCAATGGGGAAAACATGGAAAAAAACCACCACATTTTTATCTAACCAAATGGACTAGAGCACTATTGCACTAGTTAAGTTAAAGAAACAAGATTGAATACCTGAAAGTTTTAAGAAAAAGTTCATGAAGTTGCAATGGAGGTAGGCAAAGAGTTGTCTACATGTTTTGAGGTGGTACTCCCACACCTTCCTAAGGCCTTAGAAACCACATAGAAAGTAACCACTGTCAAAATAAAGGTAACAACAACACAATATAAATCA
>ML787659.1:69387-105977 GCA_009831015.1 Picea engelmannii | reverse complement strand
TCAAGACCATACCTCCCTAGCTAGGAGGGAGTGTTAATATTATGGTATCTTCGGGAGGTATGAACCTCTATTGTGACCTATGATGAGATTAGAATACTCCGGAAGGAAGCAAAGAAGTAAAGGAAACCCTAGACAAGTTGTCGACTACATAAATATATTTAATATGAATTTATTAGTACCCACAAGGAGAAGTCTGCCCCAGTAAAATTGCCTGGACTACTATAAATACAGGGCGCCAGTTCTCATTATTCACATCTCAGCAGTTGCAGAGAGAACTAGATCTGTGTAGGTGCAGTTGCAGTTGCAGCTTGTGCTCAGGTTTCTGGGAAGGTGTGTGCTAGCCTCTAGGTGGGATTATCTGATCAACTTGGTTTCTATTCTTGCTTGGTGCATTAGCCTCTCTTGGCTATTGGATTGCTACTAGGATTCTCTTCTCTGTCAAGGTCAAGGTGCTCGGAGGGTGGCTTCGGCCTGTGGTTGGGTGATGAGGGTATCGTCAATGGTAAAACGAGCACAATCTTCTATATTTTAACAATTTTAACATTAAATTTTTTGGCAATTAGTGATCGAAAATTTAGAGAAATAGAGGTAGTTGAATAATAAACAATGATGGGAAGTATTTCTATTTTCGATTGCATTTCCTAGTAGTATTTTCACTAGACACAATATGGTGAGTACTATTTTTTTTTTAGTATGGTGAGTATTAATTTTTCCCAATTGTCATATCAAGAGGATGCTAGTGATAAACAATCTAAATCGACAGATAATCTAAATTAGGTTTCTTAAGAAAGGGAAATAAAGGAACTTCTAAAGTGCTCGCGTTGAAGAGCATTCCAAGCATGATCGAGATGGAAGAATAAGATGAAGAGGAAGATAAATCCAAGTTAAGATGCACATAAGAAAAGAAAAACAATTTCATTACAATATAGCAGCAAAACCATAGATCCAACTCACTTAAATAAGATAAAAAAACCCTTCTAACCTATTTAATAATGATTTGATCCAAAACAACTGCACAAAAAACAACATTCCATTAAACAAGAAGAAAAAAATACATCAATAGATTCATTCTTTTTAATGATGAAACATCTTCAAATCAAGTATGAAGGAGGGAATTCTATAGGATTAGGGTTCCTCCTAGGGTTTTACATCAATGATAGGTACAATTACCAAAATCCTAACAATTTTACGCCTTGGGTGTTCCACCTATGATATACTATGATTTTTTCAAAGACAGAGTGGTAATATTTGAGTTTAACCTTATAAAAGGGCATGCATTACACAAGCATGATCCTTACTTAGGAACAGTTACACTAATTTCAAGGGAAAATAGGCATGAGTGTATTACATGAAGTTTTTCCTCAAGCCTTCCATTAGATTTGTCAAATAATCTTCTAGTTCTTCCTCCCCTTCCCTATTTTATAATCCTTAATCCATCTCCACCGCTTTGAACCACTAGTCGTTGTTTCTGGAAAGTTAAGACGAAGATGTTATAGGAACGATGAACATGTTCATTGAAACGACCTCGTACGATGATGACAGATACGATGATCATGGATAACTTCATCTCCTTCACAATTAGGTTCTAATTTTGTTGTTTGATTTCCAAATTCTTTGTGTGAGTCATATTTGAGTCTCGAAACCCTCCCATACTGTCAATGCATGCATCTGCTATAACCATGTCAAATTTCAGTGCAAACAAGCACAAACTGAAAAAATTTCAACATTGGCTCCATTCACAGGTCACTCTGTGTGGGGGTCCAATAAAACAATAATTTCTGGTAATTGGTAATAAATGGATGACCTTGAAAATTGTTAAACTAACCAAAGTTAAAATTGGAGATGATGGTATAAACCTGAATGAGCTTATCTTGGTTTCAAAATAATATATTTTCTACTAAACAAGGCCAACCACGTGAAGGTGGAAGCTCATATGGCCCCTCCCCCTCGTCTCATCATTCTCAATTCCCCAATACCCAATTTATCTAATATAAAATATTTGAAAGCAACATAGAAACTAATTATAAGAAAACTACGAACATTAAGGTAAATGAAAGAGAACAAATCAACTGAACACATATAAATACATACCTCCTACATTTCAACATTTCAATATCATTGATCGTATTCTAGTTCATCCAACTCAACATCTGTATCATCCACTTCAAAATTGATGTTGTAAGGATTGGCCATACCAACATCATCATGATGTCATCATTTCTGATCATATCATCGTCTATATCATCATCAGGAACATTGTCTCCTACATTTGGTTCCACTTATTCAAGTTCTTCATCCAAAACATCGTTGATATCATCTTCATCCAGAACATTGTCTAGAACATCTACTTCAACTTATATGACGTCTTTGTCTGACACATGAATTAACTTCTCCTCTACATCATCTTCTTCTTCAATATCATCTTCTTCTACTACATTATACTTTATCGACCTTCCTCTTGGATCATGTCTAACAACATATGACCAACCCACTCTACCTGGAACCTTTGAGTAAAATACTTATTTTCATTGGCTTGGAAGAACATAGGGAGATGATCCTGACTCAATATTCCTTGTATTAACCATGGTAAATCTGTTAGCATGTTTATTAACAATGCTATCAAGATCACACTCATTCATACGTAGCCTGTACCATTTGACGTTGAACATAACTAATTTGAAATATTTAAAGTCACACTCAAGTATATCATCCAAAAACCCATAGTATCGATTTTCAGAGACTTCTGGATGTCTGCCACCTCTAGAGGAAACATTAGTATCCTGAAATACTGCAGTTATCCCACTATAAAAAAAATTCATCTTTTCATCCAACTTTTTGATGTAAAATTTGTGGCCATTGCACCACATAGCCTTGTGGTGTTTCAACTGAAATATTGGAGACACGTAAAAAAATGAATTGGCAATTGATAAACATATTTATACTTGGAAATTATGCAAATTTATAAGAAAAATAACATGCCATATACACCAATATAATATTAAAAAATACTAAATAGTATGGGTGAATATGTTTACCTGTTTATATTTTAAACCATATACTAAATCAATTTCCCTCTGTGTAATATTGGTATCTCCTTTACATTCAACTTATTTGACCAATGTAGCCACACCAAACCATGATAAACTACCATTATTATATTGTATACATCGTTTAATCCATACCTTCATCCAATCAATATTGTTTGCAATGTATAAATGTATTGCATCCCACTTTCGACCAACAATATTGAAATAAAATAATATTTCACATATAATCAGTTACCATGGTATATTGCCTTCATAATAATGGATTATGAAGGAAGACTAAAAATTAAATAAGTACGATATACATAAAAAAAAAAGTCAAATGTATTATTAATTTCCACCACCTACTTACATGTCACTTTCCTCATTCTACCTTTCCCCAATAGGTGCTCCCCTTCAAATTTATTGATGGATTTGATATCCCAAATGCGATCCACATTAATATTTGCAGATATTTTAGGAAGATATTGAGTAATATTAACCATGTTTTAATATACCATATATCCCTCTACCATAGAACCTTCAGGACATGCTCTTTGTCTAACCAAAGCCTTCAATGATTTCAAGTGCCTCTCAACCATCCACATTGACCTTGTGTGTACATGTCCACACTTTTCAATCTCCTCAACTTGGTGTACGAGGTAGTGCTCTTGTGCATTGAAAAATTTCGGAGGTAGATACTTTTGCATTTCACACATTAGACGAGGAATTTGTAACCTCCAATCTTTTATATCTTATTTATATATTTATTCAAATGACAACCATCTAAAAATGATGCAAACAAATCACATGTTTCAACAAAAAAGTATATAGTACTACATTACAAGTAAAACACATGCAATGAAATATAAGTTGTACAATGATTCATTGAAAAAATATTACATTTTGCATATAAATCGTCACTTACCTCATGTATTTGTCGAGATCATATATAACTTGTTTGACATTGTTGTCAAAGTTGTTTGAGAGAGATAGAGGTAGAACATACTGTAACATAAAAAATGAATCATTATTTAGTCACAGACTATAGATTAAAAAAAACATGAACAAGATGTTTCACCAATATAGAAATATATACACCAAAATAATTACCTTAATCAAGGTATGCCAATCATGAGTTTTTACCCCACCTAATTCACCTTTCTTTGTAAGAATATTCTTTATGTTTGAAGAAAATCCAGTGGGAAATTTAATTATTTCAATAACCTCTTTTACATCCTTTCTTTGTTGCTTTGTCAAAAACCATGGAAGGATGCTTATATTTTGGCCATTTGCATCACTATTTGAATGAATGACACTTTGCATTGCATGATTGGCCTCCTTAATGTCATTAAAAATCTTGACAATTTTTTCTTTGTCACTCCTTCCATCTAAGATTCACCATAATGTTTCTATTGCATTCTTCCTGATGTGCATTGTATCAAACAAATGAACAATTTCTAGATGCTCATAGTAGGGGAGTCTACGAAATTGTATGGGATAACTTTTCATTCCTCATGGAAGCACCCCATTATTAATTCCTTTATGACGACCTTGAATGTGAAGCATACAAATTAAAGATATTGCAACAATACTTGTCAATTAGTACAATGAACAAAATGCAATAAAAAAAAATATTACAAACATTTCATGTATGATACATGATAGATGATTTGATCCAATATAGCTTGACGATTTCTATTATATTGCAACTGCCATAGACGAGGTGTCATTCTCCATGGTTTTAATCCATTCTCTTATTTACCATTGAAAATATGTTTCTCGGTACTTTGATACCTATGGTTCTTAGAGAGGAAGTGTCTATACTCATCAAACACCTCCTTTCCTAAACTTCTTGAACAAAGAAATTTCATCTTAGGACCACAAACTGGACATGGAAATTTACCCTTTGTTTGAAGACCAACAAGAGATGGATTGACTTTTATATCATTAATTATTCGAAGTATGTTTAATGAATGGATTATATAAAAAACATGCATGATATGAACTTCATAAAATTAAATGTTATTAAAGTGCAGTGTAACGTTATAACATACCACAGAAATGTGTTAGCCCTGGCATCGTGAATTGTCCATACAAGCATTGCATGCAATTTGAATTCCCTTTGCGCACCTATTGGTCTAGAGATATCATACATAGTGATACCCTTCCATAACTATAGTAACTCGTCAATAAGAAGCTTGATATATACATTCATATCTTTGACTTGGTACTTACCTAATTGATTTAACATACAATACATAATTACTACATATATGAGTAAATAAAAAAATATCAAACATAATTAGAAGATCACATAATTGAACATATATGAGTAAACAATAAAGTATAAGACAAAATTATGAAACAAACAAGACAAATGAGATGTTACCCCGTTAAAAATAATTATTCTAAACAAATACTTGGAACAATCATTGCCAACATTATGTGTTCCCTTTGTATTGACATCTATGGAGGAATATTATTGTTAATAACAAAAACAGACCACACTAAGTAAGTAGATCTGATCTCTCCAAATGAATTGACACCATCAGCTACCAATGAAATCCTAAGATTACGAGGTTCATCTTAAAATTTGGCCATATTTCCTCTATCTTCTTAAATGCAGATCCATCGGCAGGAATTCGAAGAACACCATCTTTACTTATGTTCTTTGCATGGTAATCCATAAACCATGTTATGCTTTAACACCTGAACAATCCTCGCAAACGTGGAATTATGGGAATATAATGAAGAACCTTGTGAGGCAACTTTTTTGTTACTTGATCGGTTCGATATCTACTAATTTTACATTTCGAGCATTCTTCTTTAGACACATGTTCTCCATAATATAGAATATGATCATCAATACATGCATGAATAACTTGATACTCCATTCCAATATCTTTCATAATGGCGTGTAAATATTGATATGTGTGGCATAAAACATTTGACAATGGTAACAAAAATTCCCTTACAATCTACAACATAAAAAATCAATATTGGTTAATGTAAAGAATATTAATCGTACATATTGCATCCAAATTTTACACCTGATTGACTAACAATAAAAATAGAGGAAAAAAGAAAACCTTTTTCATCATGTACTAAGTGTGAAAAAATATATTACATACCTTAGCAGCTATGTCACACAAGTGTTTGAAAAACCATTCATAACCTTTAAGTTCACCAACAACAATATAGCATAGAGAAGACTTGTTTTGGAGCCTTCATAAAGAGGTTGACTTGCCTTCTCAAGTACAAGTATATCAAAAACACCATCAAGCTGGTTGTCATCATCATCCATTCCAACATTATTAAATGTCTCCTGGATCAATATATTTGTCTCATCTTCTTCAATTGTGTTATTAGCATCAACATCTTCTTCCATACGGTCATTAACTTGATCTTCAATATTCACTCCATGTTCCTAAACAAGCGCTTGTAAAAACACGTCTTCATCCATGGGCAGTGCCCTAGGTCATCGTTCCATTATAATTACAAAAAATCAAGTAATATTGGTGCATATAAAAAATATTAAAATGATACAAATGTTTACAAATATAATATAGGAAAACAAAGACAACAAAGACAAAGACATTCACCCAGTGTGGCATCTTCACTTTCCATTAGTGATTTATGTTTAAAAACCCCTAACCCAACCTAACCCCTTAATCCCTAACCCTAAACCTCTAACCCATACTCCCTAAAACCCCATTAACCTCTAAATCCCCTAGTATTATTCATGGCTAGACCATTCCTGTAAAGACCTTGGTATTATTCATGCCTTGAACATATAATACTACAAAGTATAATGGCCACAAAACGATGATCAATTGTGAAACTATATTTTTGTATAGTTTAGTGCTTTAAGCTTGAAAATAAAAACATCAATTAGATTCTTTAACTACAATGATACCAAATAGAAATACAAATATAGAAAAGACACACACATTAATGGACAATTTTTTTACCCTAGAAAATCAATAAGGGAAAACCAATAATTAATGAAGGACCATGTTTTTTGTCTTCTTATGTGATGAATATTACAATATAGTTTACATGGATATTATAATATAGCTTACACAGTTTTGCAAGATTACAACAATGTTATGAGACTCTTCGGTATTCTATAGTCCTATACAATATGAACATTGATATTTCATTTAATTTATGGAATTCAACATTTACATTTCATTAAGGGTTTCATCTACTATTCACCTCATCACATAAAGATATTGCAAGCTTGGATATTGGTCGCATCCTTAACTAGGAGACATAGCCATTGGTTCAACATTTTACTTGGAGGCAACAATAGTGGATGTGACTATATTGGGTGTACTAGTGGCAAGTGAAGGTGAAGTAAAACACCACCATGTACAAGTGGCGTTAGATAGGCTAGGTACTCTAGCCAATGGCTACAATCACCAAGTCATGTTGAACCAATTTATAGATACATGATTTAATAATGATCCAATATGAAATATAGCATACACATGTGCATCTTGTAAATTTTAGCAACAACTATGGATGTGACTAAAGTAAATACATTGTTGGATGTGTATACCATAGGGTGAGTATCCCATAGTAGGAGGGGAAGTCAGAACATCCACACACACACACACAACATAAGGGGAAAACAATGTGAAATAAATTACTTAACTAATTATAAATTCAATAAAACTAAACTATATCATTATACATACCTCACTTACAAATCGGCCATGGGAAATATCTCCTAAAAGACCATAGAAATTATAGACACAAAACATTCATGGATGTGAATAACAACTACAATCACTAGTATATGATAGTATGCCCTCATTACTAGATGGTGTTATGCCCAACTGGGAGTTAATGGTCCTACCCCACTAGTATATGATGACACCATACAATCAATACCTCGACAAATGTGTCATGACATACCATCATCTGTGCCAACTGGAGCAATTCTTCTTGTGTTTGTGGAAGCAACTCCTATGGAAGTGGGAGTTCCAACAAGGTCAAGGGATTAGGTATGTTTCATCTTGGTGCCTCGCATTGGGTCAGTTGTGGGGAATATCCAAAAAAGCATCATGGAATTCTAAGTGATGAAAATAGTTAACAAGTTTCCCCAAAACACACTTTGCATATATTTTCCTCAAGAAGCATAGTGGGATTTCCCTATTGTTATGAGGTCGCAAATTAAAAACCATGTATTATGTATCCATCAAATTGTCAATTAATGGTTGATATGTGCACCATTTGATAGATATATGAGGTATGCTAGTGTTTAACATTTAACCTATATGAGGTCCTATGAAAAGGGAAAATATATTCTCTAGTTTTCTAGTCTTTAGTTCGTTTCTTGCAATATTATCCAAACCATATATACATTTAGGATACATATTCTCTCTATAAGAGGTAATATTGATACTGCATCATTTGTTTAAGTAATTATATGAATGATTTCATTTGAAATTTGGGCAAGTAAGCATCCAAGTGGGTATATCTATCTCAACATTATTAGGTTGGATATCACTCTATTATCTGTCTTTTTGCATTATATTACATTGATGGTGGGGCATTTCCTTGTGGGGTTACATTATGAATTTATAGGTTTGGGATTTTGGCAACCATTTCTAACAACTGCAATGAGATATTTAAATTTTTTTTTAACTGAATATAAACCAAAATTCGGAAATAAACATTAATATCAAAGAATAATAAATGGGATTTATACCACCTACCTCACAGAGCTTACTACCCACCAATAATTTCATAGCTCAATGCCAATTACTTTAGATAATTTGAAATCCATGAGCTTGTAGAAGTCTAATATCCAAAATAGTGGTTGCATTTTGGGATTAAAAATAAGGAAAAAAGCATGCAGGATAAGAAGAATGAAGTACACCAGTGGGAAACAATTCTTTTTATTTTATAGCAAAATAATTCTTGTTCATTCCTTTTGCATGCAACTTTTTAATAAAATAAAAATTGGACACACATTTTAGTGAAGAAAAATATTAGGTCTCCTTGTTTGACTGATGTAAAAGATGTAATGGTTGTTCACACTTCAAACATTGTTGTTCTCACTAATTTTGTCGTTTGATTGTCGAATTATTTGTGTGAGTCATATTTGAGTCTTGAAACCCTCGCATACCATCAACGCATGCATCCACTATAACCGTGTCAAATTTCAGTGCATACAAGCACAAACTAAAAAAAAATCAACGTTGGCCCCATTTCATAGGTCACTATGCTCGAGGTCAAATTAAAGAATAATTTCCACTAATTACAACCTTTTAATGGTGCCATTATCATGAGTACACATAGGCCAAAGATTTCATTTATAGGGTCTATGTGGTGGTTTCAGACCATGTGCATGGTTTGGGAGTCCTAAATGAGTATTTTATTCCTTAAGACATTTATAGTTCCTCCTCATATCATGTCCATGAATTGGAGAAGCATACCCCTTACACCATGTACCCCTAAACCTTAAATCCCTTAACCACTAAACCACACCCAAAATTCAATAATAAACATTAATTGCAAAGAATAATAAATGGGATTTATACCACCTACCTCGCAGAGCTTACTACCCACCAATAATTTCATAGCTCAATGCCAATTTCTTTAGATAATTTGAAATACATGAGCTTGTAGAAGTGTAATATCCAAAATAGTGGTTGCATTTTGGGATTAGCAATGAGGGAAAAAGCATGCAGGATATGAAGAATGAAGTACACTAGTGGGAAACAATTATTTTTATTTTATAGCAAAAGAATTGTTGTTCATTCCTTTTGCATACAACTTTTTAATAAAATAAAAAATTCACACGCATTTTAGTGAAGATAAATATTAGGTCTGCTTGTTTGACTGATGTAAAAGATGTAATGGTTGTTCACACTTGAAACATTGTTGTTCTCGTTAATTTTGTCATTTGATTGTCGAATTCTTTGTGTGAGTCATATTTGAGTCTTGAAATCCTCACATACCATCAACGCATGCATCTACTATAACCATGTCAAATTTTAGTGCATACAAGCACAAACTGAAAAAATTTCAACGTTGGTCCCATTCATAGGTCATTATGCTCGGTGTCAAATTAAAGAATAATTTCCACTAATTACAACCTTGTAATGGTGTCATTATCATGAGTACACATAGGCCAAAGATTTCATTTATAGGGTCTATGTGGTGGTTTCAGACCCTGTGCATAGTTTGGGAGTCCTGAAAACGTATTTTATGCCTTACGACATTTATAGTTCCTCCTCATACCATGTCCATGAATTGGAGAAACATACCCCTTACACCCTATACCCCTAAACCTTAAATCCATTAACCACTAAACCACACCCAAAATTTGGCAATAAACATTAATTGCAAAGAATAATAAATGGGATTTATACCACCTACCTCGCAGAGCTTACTACCCGCCAATAATTTCATAGTTCAATGCCAATTTCTTTAGATAATTTGAAATCCGTGAGCTTGTAGAAGTGTAATATCCAAAATAGTGGTTGCATTTTGGGATTAGCAATGAGGAATAAAGCATGCAAGATATGAAGAATGAAGTACACTAGTGGGAAACAATTCTTTTTATTTTATAGCAAAAGAATTCTTGTTCATTCCTTTTGCATACAACTTTTTAATAAAATAAAAATTGCACACGCATTTTAGTGAAGAAAAATATTAGGTCTCCTTGTTTGATTGATGTAAAAGATGTAATGGTTGTTCACACTTGAAACATTGTTGTTCTCACTAATTGTGTCGTTTGATTGTCGAATTATTTGTGTGAGTCATATTTGAGTCTTGAAACCCTCCCATACCATCAACGCATGCATATACTATAACCGTGTCAAATTTCAGTGCATACAAGCACAAACTGAAAAAATTTCAACGTTGGCCCCATTCATAGGTCACTATGCTCGGGGTCAAATTAAAGAATAATTTCCACTAATTACAACCTTGGAATGGTTCCATTATCATGAGTACACATAGGCCAAATATTTCATTTATAGGGTCTATGTGGTGGTTTCAGACCTTGTGCATTGTTTGAGACTCTTAAAAGCGTATTTTATGCCTTAAGACATTTATAGTTCCTCCTCATACCATGTCCATGAATTGGAGAAGCATACCCCTTACACCCTATACCCCTAAACCTTAAATTCCTTAACCACTAAACCACACCCTAAACCATAATTAAAATCTACATCTTATGTATACTTCTTCTCTTCTTAACTTACTCTCTATTTTTTCATGTTTACGTAGAATATATCCATAAAGAAAAAATAATACATTATTTTTCTTCTACATTTAACATATAAATGTTTACAAAAAAATCTGCAATATAAAGACATATAATGAATAACTTACCAAGGGACTATATTCATGCCCACCTTCAAGGTGTCCATACTCACTACAATGCTTTTTAGTTGTTTTTATTAAAAGTCTCATTCAATTATAGCCCCTACATTTTTTACAAGGGCAATAACATTTTCAATCACCCAAAGCCTCGATCAATGCAGATCTCAAGTCTTAGCCTTGTCCTCCTGGAGGAATGTTATGTGACATTTTTACTTACCAAACCTTCAACGATGATCATTATCTTAGAAAATCAACCTCTAGAGTTTAACTATTTCTAATGTAATTAACAAAATTTATTTTTTTTTGTATTTCGACCTAAAAAATTCTCTTATAACCTATGCAACCCGTCACTAGTATAGGAACAACGTCTCACGTCTTTAATATTTCAAATTTTTTAAATTATATATCACTTTTTTGTCGGACTTCTGATGGCTATTGACCAAAGAGACGTTGCTTAACGGAAAAAAAAAATATTGACTTTGTCAATAGTTGGTAAGCATAATCATTGACCCTCTACACCATCAAATATCCTCCAGTTAGCTACTTGTAATTGTTGGATAACCGATGATAAAGACCATGTCGTTGAATATTCGATGAACGTCGGGATTTTTTGAAAAAAAATACAAAAAAAACAAGTAAAATCCGATAGTACAACCGATTTTATCCGTATTGTCGGAGTACGACGTCGATTTTTCCGTACGTATGTAGTAGTGTCTCTAAGATTGATTTGTGGTCAGGATATCACCAGATTAGAATCAAAGAGGAGGACATGCATTAAACTACGTTCCAAACTAGATATGGGCATTATGTATTCGTAGTGGTACCTTTTGGTTTGACAAATTCCCTTGCTACATTTATGTGCTTGATGAACAATGTGTTTAGCAAGTATCAAGACAATACGTGATTGTGTTTATAGATGGTATACTGATCTATTCAAAAACCAAAGAGGAACATGAATAACACTTGAGAATAGTCTTGTAGACACTTAGAGAGCACCAACTTTATGCAAAGTTTAGTAAATGGGAATTTTACCAAGATAAGGTACAATATTTGGGACATGTGATTTTCAGTGAAGGAATCTTAGTTGACCCAGAAAATTTCAAGGCCATCCTAGATTGGTCAGTACCAAAGGATGTGTCGGAAGTCCGATCTTTCATGGGAATCACGGGTTATTACTGTATATTTATAGAGGGATTATTTAAATTTGCTTATCCAATAAATTCTTTATAGAAGAAAGGAACTAGATTTAATTGGATAGGAAAATGTTAAGAGAGCTTTGAAAAACGGAAACAATTATTGACAATGAAATCTATCTTGAAGATAATAGATACACATAAAGATTTTTTTGGTCTATACTGACACCTCAAATGAAGGATTAGGGGGAGTGTTGTTATAGGATGATCATGTGATTTGTTATGAGTCACGAAAACTAAAGGATCAAGAAAAGAATTATGCAACGCATGATCTAGAGCTAACTGCTATTGTGCATGCTTTAAAGATGTGGAAAAACTACTTATTGGGTAGGATATTCTTGTTGAAACAGATAATATAAGTCTGAAATATTTTTTCAATCGACAAACTTGAATGAAAGACATGCAAGATGTTTAACTTTCTTGAGTGAGAATAATTTTGAGATAAAACACATTAAAGGAAAGGAGAATAAAACAACAGACACACTCAACAAAAAATTTAATGCAATTTACAGTAGTAATTTGCAAACTGGTCTAAAACAAAAAATAAAATCAACAATAGAAAATGATGAAATCTATAAAAATTTACGGGAAAAATTACAGAATAATGATTCAGGTGAAGAATAATCAAAATTTAGATGTAATCAGGATGGACTAGTGTTGAATAAAGACATAATTTACATTCCAAACGGTGCAGATTTGGAAAATTTAATATTGGCTAAAGTACATAAGAAACCTTACTCAAGTCACCCACAATACCAAAAGACTATAACCTTGAAAACATAATATTTTTGGCCCATAATGAAAACTAAAGTGGTTTAATATATTGCTAGGTGTCTTGAGTGCCAACAAGTTAAAGTTGAACACCATCACCCAGTTGGATTATTGCAGCCAATGCCCATTCCTGAGTGAAAATGGGAAGTAATCAACATGGATTTTACTACATGACTACCTAAAACTAAGAAATAGAATGATTCCATTATGGTAGTAGTGGGCAAACTTACTAAAGTTGCACACTTTATTCCAATGAAATAAACTCATAAGGCTATAAACATTGCAAAAATCTTCATGAAATAAATCTTTAAGATGCATGGTATACCAAAGACCATAATTTTGTATAGGGACACAAAATTCACCTCAAATTTTTGGAGGGCTTTGTTCAATGGTTTGGATACTCAGTTGAACTTTAGTACTGTATACCATCTTATAAATAACGGTTATACTAAATTGACTAACCGAATCCTAGAAGATATGTTGTGGATGTATGTGATGGACGGTCCCACAAAATGGGAAGAGTATCTTCACTTGGTTGAATTTGCATATAATAAGGATTATTAGGCCTCTTAAAAATGAGTCCCTTTGAGGTAATGTATGGTAGAAAAGGCCAAACACCCATTAGTTGGGACAACCCAGTTGACAGGATTATCCTGGGCTCGTATATGTTAAAAGATTGCATAAAAAACAATTGTACAAAAAACAAAACAAAACTTGCAAATTGCACAAGAAAGACAATTTTTTTTTTCATATTTGAAAAGAACACATGCATAATTTAGCATAGGGGATCAAGTTTATCTTAAATTCAGACCCAAGAATAATGCATTAAAATTGGGGAAAAGTACATAGTTGGCACCAAGGTATTGCGGGCCATTTCAAGTGCTCACCAGGGTAGGGCCAGTGGCCTAACAACTTGCACTTCCAGCTAGCCTAAAAGTTCACAATGTATTTCATGTTTTATTATTAAAGAAGTATGTACATGATATAACTCATGTTGTAAATTGGGATGTGATTCAGGTGGAAACCGAAGGCGAGTTTTAGGTGGAATCGCTACGTATTTATGATAGGAAGGAAATTATGTTGCGGAATCGAGCCATGGCTCAAGTTAAAATGTAGTGGAGACACTTTAGTCCTAAAGAGGCTACTTAGGAGATGGAGGAAGCCATGAGAAAAAACATACCCATCTTTGTTCCAGAGCTAATATGCTCAAATTGAAACACTGAGGACGGTGTTGAATTCAAGGGGGAGAGGATGTAATACCCCTCGGTTTATAGATTTAAACATTTAATTTCTTGCTATTTATGTCAAAATTTTGTATTGTGAAAGTCATTGGAAAAGACTTATGTGGAACTATGCCATCATAAACATTGATGAAAAATATTTTTTTAACTTTTATTTTTAAATTATTTAATTAACAAGAGACAAATTGATTAGAGAATCGAGTTACAAAGAGTAAATTGTCATTCAATGGGTGAGTGAAAAGGATAAAAGCCACAATAATGAATTATTGTCCATGGGACAAGTGGAACCCTACTCCCAAAGTTGTGGGATGTGAGGGAACAAGCTAGCACATAAGTAGGCCAAGAAGATTCCCTAGGGTTAGGGATGAAACCAACTTGAAAAGACCTAGGAAATCTATTAAAGACATGTATGTTATGAGGCAGGACATTGTTGAGTACTTTTGAAGAAATGAGTTTGATGGTTCTGTGAGGAACAAAACTCAAGAAATCTGGAAATGGTCTTACAGTTTTCAGTCCCCATGGAATAATGATTTAGGCTCGGGGGTGACAAGGACAAGTAACTTTGATTGTTCATGTCTATGTTTGGGAGGAACTAGTTCTCTACTCATTTTGTTTTCCCAGTTTTGAAGCAGGCTCAGATATGTTCATTTCTTTTATTTATATTTATTTTGCTAATGAATTACCAATAGTACAATAGAGAATATTTACATAAGTTACATAACTTATTACAATTATATATGTGTGTGTCTGTGTTGGTGTGTTCTATTTATTATTTAAATATTCACAACAAGAAAATAATGAGCATGCTTGTAGGATGTTATTTTCAGTTGTTTATCAAAACATCAAGAAATACCTAGTGAAACTTGTATAATGTTATCTTTAGTAGGAAATTTTATCTTTTATGTATTGCAACTAGAAAGAAAAAACCATGTCTATTTTATTTTCCAATAAGATTGATTGTTCTACAAAAGAAAAGGTTTTGGGTTAAGAACATAAAGAACTTGTTTTCATCTTAGACAATGTATATTACCATTAGTAAAAAGGGTGAAAAATCTAGTTCCAAACTAAACTGGAACCAATATGATGTTTGTAGAACTCATAATCATAACCCATGTCAATACAGTATATGGTGCAAAGGTAAACAATGTAAATTATTAACAAAAAGATTTGTTGTTTAAAACTATACAATGAGGTATTATAACCATAGCCTTACTTCAAGATATAACATGATAATCTTTTAAGAGGAAACGCATGAAAACCATTGACCATGATGTCTATGAAGTAATGAGGTAAAACTATGAAGTAATGGTAAACCCTTTTTATAAAAACAAAATCATTTATGCGTTGTCGAAATAAATAAATAAAAGGTAATATATAAAACAAACAAATTAAGAGAGTTATATAAGGTTGCTCCAATAACCATATCCCGACGTTGGAGTTAATCCAGTTGATATTATTAACAAAATGAAACTAAAAACCATATCATGGCTATCTATCAAAGATATATAATAAACTCGTAAATAATTTTGTAAGGAATATTACAACTAATGTATGACTTTGACGTGTTTACACTTGTGACAACTGTAAACATTTTAAACCCTAAGTAAATGCTTTTCGTAGATGATAAAGCTAAGAACCATGTGGGGTATATGATATGGTTATAAAACTATGGGGTATATTATATGATTATCAAAGGTGGCCGAGAACCGTAGTTATAATACCTGGTTATTAAAGGTGGAAATGTATATCTGATCCACTAATACCCATGATAGTGTTGCAATGACATACTTAACGTTAAAGATCTTTTAACTTAATGAGAGAAGAATTAAAACCATAACCAACATTGACATAAGGTGTATAAAAGTTTGGTTTCAACAATCAATGTATGAACATTAAGTCATGATAAACGGATTATAATAAGGTAGAGAAGTTTAAACAACACATAAACAATGTGAGTCTTTTCCAAAAAYATGAAGTCACTTTGTTTATTTACAATGTGGATTTAGGTGAAAAGAATTGTAATATTATATGAACATGTAAATGGAGAATAGATCTATAGTTTGTTACTTCAATAGAAATAAGATAACACTTATTTATCTGTRAAGAGAATTGTTSCAATCGTCTTTGAAMATGTATCTTGTCATGCCAACGCCAYGACAATTTAGTTAAGCACTTTAAATAATCGTATGCAAAGATCATTAAAACAAATTTATATAAGGAAAKTGCCAATTATAACTGCATGAATATATTTTTAATGATGRAAATTAAAAWAWAAAAAAAATGGTGGAAAGAGTTTATGGGATTYCTCTTACAATATGTATGATGTAATTATTCTAACACCCCCCTTAATGAATACATGTTTTAATCTCTATCTAGTAATGTCTTCATTCTTCGACTTTTGGTTTCATATGGCTGGCTTTAATGTGATGTTTCATTTTTACTGGCTTGCCCTCATCATAAATCATTTTGGGATTTTTATGCTTACCCCTAACCATTACAATGCTCAAGTGGTTTCAGATGACCACAAACCATCACACCAAGTGGTTTCTAGCTAACCACAAACTTTGCATACAAATGGTTTCGGTTGACCATGAACCTCGCACACAAATGGTTTTGGCTAACCATGAACCATCATGATGGAGAAACTAACTCACACTCTCTCTTGGGATTTATTCACTATGGGATTCATCCTCAAACTTTCTTCTTCTTTCTGTACCTGCACAAACCAATGATCATTGATGTCCATATAAAAAGTAATCCATTTATCGAGATACATGGGTGCCATCCACTGTACTTGCTAGTTCTCTAAGAATCATTTTCACCTACATGGTTCATCAACATGTTAAATGTGGTCCCAACTAACTCACACTATGAGATTACTCCATCTCATGTTCCCTTTGTTAATAGAAGATTCAAATACTTTGATTCACTATCAAGCTTAGATACGAGTACACCTACCACCCTCGTACCTAACTAGTGGTTCAATCCACAATTTGATGCCACATCCACTGTATGCATAAGAGGGATACACACTACATGATTACATGTGCTACCAAACTAATCCATATAGGCATGACTCAACAAGGCTTACTAAACATTTGGGGAATTCAACTTTCGTATAGCAAAGTTTTACATATTGGACCAAAAACTTCTAGGGTGTCAGGTACAATCGATTATGCACCCCCTACAACACAATTACCACATTTCATCTAAGGTACAATAAACATTTCCACTGCTTTCTCAGTAAAATTACAAGCTCATTACAGTTGCCCATTTACATCTCATCACCATGCATACCTTTTTTTTTTTCCTCTTAATTCAGAGTCTTTTTTATCCGTCGCAAGTCATCTTTGTCTTCTACTTGCATCTTCTTCTTTGCTTTCTTGTTGCACTTCATCATGATTTTGTCTTCATAATGTTTGGTACTTATGATTCCTACAAATAAAACTTGTCTATTGTCGGAATGGTCAGTTCCAACACAGACTCAAACTTGTGACAATAGTCGACCGGACTAAATGTCACTACAATGGAAACCTAACTTTTCTTCCACCCAGACTTACAATGACATACTCTCTATTTTCAAGAATTAAGGTGTTGGGTAACACCGAACATGCACCTCCAACTTCTCAAGCCAACTTGGATTAAAGAGTCATAATCCTCGTATGACATTCTTCTTAGGTTTCCAACTTGGTACCTTTTTTTTGAAAAACAGTGGCAAGATTAGATTATGAGTTGATTTTGGAAACTTGAAAGTAGTCATGAGTTTCATGTCTTCTTGAGAGAAACATAATCATATTCCCAAAATGTGCAAGAAATTATCTACAACTAAGATCTTGAAGATATAGTCACTTTACGAGTATTGATCTATTGGAGAAAGTATGTCATTCCCTAGCATTCTTAGGGGATTCCTTGGCATATTTAGGGGCGATTTAACACATATAGTGAATTTGATCTCTATTTAGTGGTTTGGAAATTTATGTTAATGTTGTGGGGAGTCTAAGAAATACACATTTTAGGGAGATTTTTGGGCACTTCCCTCTATTTTGAGGATGATATCCATGGTAAAGTTCAATGCTTTGTTAATATACTCAAGACTATTACAACAATATACTCATTAATAGCTCAACTTGTCACTTGCGGGAATTGAACTTGGGTGGGGAGGATAACACGCCTTCTCTTAACCACCTAAGCTAATCCCAATTCACACACACACATTTCAAATATAAGTTTGTTACTAATTCAAAGATTCTTAACTTATTTAACAAATTTGACGATATATTTATATTTTCTATTTTTTGGGGTAAGAGCAATTATTCATTTGGAATTTATGATTGTCTTTGGACTCCACAATTATGTATTTGGGGTAAAGTATTCAAAATTTAATAATGGATTTGATAGCAATGCTTAATTTAGGGATCGAATCCTTGGAAGTATGAGGGCTAGGTAGTAGTTAAAAATAATGAAAAAATGAAAAAAAATCCACCATAGCTGTGAGCTACAACAATAGGAATGGATCGACGATTATAGTAAGTGGTATTCTTAGCAGTGGTGTGAAAGGGAAAGATTTTGTGGTTATGGTGTTTTTGAATGTCCCACATTTTTGGTGAAAAATCATCAGTAAATCATTAATCATAGTGTCACAACCCCATAGGACACCCGGATAGATCTTGTTATTGTTCACCTCCTAAGGGTGTGCGACACTACGATGATTCTTACTTGGTTTCTTGGCACACCAAGAATACTTCATTCGAACTATGCCTCTTCACCTAGAGCATGCACATACTCCATTCTAGGCTATCGATGAGTCACACTCCTACTCTAGTGAAACTCTTTCTTACTTAGACAACTATTAACATAGTTTAACACTTAATCTTATTTAAGAATGCATCCATGAACATGAGAATCCAAGAGAAAAACTACGGAACAAAACAAAGACAAACACAAAAATAGTGCATGTGACACAAACCATGCCTAACACCCGACTAAGTCTTTGTTATTGTGAAACAATTACAACATGAGCTCTATCGGCTCGGTTTACAACATGGCAAAGTCAAACAACTTACCTTACTTCAACAAGACACTCGAGAACAAATTAGTCACACCAAGAATCTTTGTC
The DNA here is from genome assembly GCA_009831015.1 of Picea engelmannii. Classification (NCBI taxonomy): domain Eukaryota; kingdom Viridiplantae; phylum Streptophyta; class Pinopsida; order Pinales; family Pinaceae; genus Picea; species Picea engelmannii. Next base: position 86,284 of record ML787659.1, on the reverse strand, counting down.
ACAACTGTCTCCACAACCACCTACAGTGCACCTAAAACGTGCCCAGAATCATAAACTTGTTTTCCCTTTGTTTACATAGACTTTCACCATGTTAACACAGATTTCGGTTCTACCTCACACATGCCTCCACAGAACTGCATTTTCATACTTCCCCAAAACCTTCCAAAACATCCAACTCTTGGCTACTTCTCTTCCATCTTGGAAACTCTACCTCAGTTTGTTGCCTTAGACTTGCTTCATACTTGCTCTCCAAATCTCTTGCCAAAAATGCTCTATGTCCCCTTTGGTTGTGCGCCCTTGATTTTATATGGACTCCGAGAGTCACTTGTGTGATATGTCATGTCTATTGGGCATGTCATGCTCCTTCATGAACCCACACTCAATCGAATCGTAGCACCCTTTCGTGGACCTGGTGCACCCATCCAAATTCTGCGCACTCATCAATTGTTCATCTCTTAGACCATTGCGTCCCATCCTTGGACGTGTACCCTTTGCCTTATGTGCTCTTTTTTTCGATCATCGTGACTCCTCATGGATGTGCTTATGGGGTCGTCCAACCTCTTCGATGCACCCATGTTGCTAAGGGAAAACAGGTCCACTCCTTGGGCATGCTCCTAAATCGCCCCACCCTTGCCCAAATGCAACCCAAGTCTCCGTCAATCGTTCTAAGGAAAGTAAGGTGTGTGCCCTTTTGATGCCGCACATCACCATCATGTGCCCAAGGTGCTCTTGCTCACACCCAAACATCTTCGTTCACCCAACTGATCGCTTCTTTCGTGTGCTCTTTGTTTTTTCCTTCGTTGAATCTTCCCAAGGTGTGCGCACACTCAGTGGGGGTTGTGGGAGACCTTAAATTCTCCCCCACTCCAAGTTGTTTCCATCCTCAACAACATTCATCAATTTTCATGGCATCTCTACCCATCTACGAATCTCATCACCACCCAACAATTGTTGCTTCCTCAATTGTTGTCATCAAGGAAAAATCCCCTTATAAAGTTCCACGAATCTACAAAGTGTCACTTCCTTCTAACTTGTTGTTCCTTCCATACTTCGATCAGTCTACCTATGCTTCCATGCGTTAGTCCCCTAGTGACTTTGGTTGTTTGGGTAGCTAATCCAATTGTCACATCTCTATCTCAAGAACTCACATCTTCATGTTCAAACACCCATTTTTGTCTACAAGCTCGTCACATCTGCAATGCTTCATTTCCTCTATTCTGTCTAGTCACCCACTACGTTATCAACAGTTTTCACCAAGGCACCTCCTCAAGGTGCCCCATTGGCCTCACTGTTTCCCACCAGGATAGTGAGCCAATGTGTTGCATTCTAGTTTGAAGGTGAAGGGGGATGACTGGTTGGGCCATCTCCCTCATCTCCAGTCTGTCCCAATGCCATTGATAAAGTGCCACCATACTTCCGCGTAATGTACATAAGAAACGATACACTTGATCTTACCTTCACACTCCTCCATGAGTCATTCTAGCTTAGGGTCATACGACCATTCGCCATGTCCAAGTTATCTAGAGGAGGAATCGACCCCTTCCTTGGTTCTATTCCACCGAGGTTACTAGATCTCCCTCACGTCCTCTTGTTCTACGAACAATTTCTGCTCTTGTTCAACGAACTGCTCCGACATATTCATTTTTGTGACTTCCTCCGATTTTCGCTACCACTCATCAAATTTCAAACAAAAATTAGCCAAACCATCCATTGTCTTACCCAAATCTCCACATATCTCTTCAACCTCGACAAGCCTCCATTCCACTGACACGAGCTTTTTTTCATTCTTTGTGTTAGCCTGTCCATCCATCACCCCACATCATCCAAGTTCGTTTCCACAAGGTTGCTTGCTCTGGATGTCTGTAACAACCATCTGCAAGGAAGACATCTGTGTGCCTCCTTCCTTCCTCCTTATGGTAGGAATCAAACATGGATTTTGTCTTGAGAAAATGGCCAAACTATTCATGTGAGGAATCGATGTTGCCTTTTCCTTCCCCATGAACTCTTTTCCTAACACAACTTCAAAATCGTCCATGGGAACAACAATGAAACTCGTATTTCCGCACCAGTCACCAATCTTCAACGAGATTTCCTTTGCCACACCAACGACTCTCTCCACACCTACGTTGATTGTCTTGAAGGTTGTCTTCATCAATTCAGGTTGTAACCCAAGTGTCCACACCATGTCTTCCCTCAATAATTTATGAGTCACCCCATTGTCCACCATGGCTAACATTGACTTCCCGTTGAGTTCGGCCTGCACATAACAAAGTTTCATCTCAACTTATTCTTGGCTCTCAGTGGATTCACCTTCCATGAAAGCATTAAAGACCTGCAAGACTCCAACATACGGGTTGTATACCTTCTCCAAAGAATTCAATTTATGTTTCAAGGGACAATTCTTCGCATATTTCTCCTTGGCACAAATCCAACACGAAATCAATTTCTTCTCTTTTGTTGATTTTGTTTGCTTGGCATAGTCTTCCTTGCCCTTGGACGTCTTCATATTTCGTTTTTCCTTATTCTTCCCCTTCCGGGCGTCCTCACTGTTCCTAGAAGCCGTCTTCAGTTCACCTCGAAAGTCCAAAATTTTGTCCGTTGCGGTGATTGTTGCAGCAAGTGTCTACATTTTTTGTCGTCGCAGCTCACTCTGCATCCAAGAATGTAGACCATTCATGAAGTGGAAAAGTATGTCTTCTTCTGACATGTCTTTGATCTCCAATATGATCCCTGTGAACTACTTGATGTAGGCTTAGATCTTACCAGTGTGCTTGAGAGACAACAACTAATTCCTTGCGATCCATGCTTGGTTCCCAGGACCAAACTATGCCTTCATCTCTACCCAGTTTTCAAACTTCTCAACGGTTCTCCCAATTTCCAAGTATTCCACTCGGTTCCTCCACCAAAGCTTAGTGGTTCCTGTCAAGAACATCACTGCAATGTTTACCTTGGCTTCATCCAAACTTTCGTTCAATTGCTCCAAGTACTGCTCAATGTCCCAACAAAATTTTCCCGACAACTTAGCATTGTGAGTTCTTTCATATGGCTCGAGTTGTTTTATCTTGATCCTCATCGGCATGACAACAGAGCTATGTATGTTGGCCAAAGCTCATTTCAATAATGTGATGGTGCCATATTAGTATTTCAACCTCTGTGTGACTACGACAAGTGTGTCCTCTTCTTCCTTGAGTCTATCATGAATGTCATTGGTCAAGGTGCCAGTAATTAGATCTGTAGTTGAATGGAACTCTTGAATGGATTGGTTAAACCCATGCCTCAAATTTTCCATCTCATTCTTCACCTGGTCGACCTTCTCACCATGTTGGTGCAATGCGTCTGTCATATGTTCGATAATTCTCTCCAAGATAACGATCTGATCTTTCATTTTTTCGGTCTTGGGATCCCTCTTAGTGTCACTTCCATCAGCCATTGATGGCCCTCCAAGTATCTTCACTTTACTTGTGAAGGGTTCGTCCAAGGAACCCAAGAGTTCGTCTTAATACTTATTCAAAATTCTAGGATCGACTTTGCGATTACTTCTGGGATCGGGCCTGCAACAAGTTATGCGACAGTCCTACGTTCATATGCCTTTCCAAGTGCTTGGTCCAACCTCAAAACTCTGCGCATGGCCTGCTTAAGGAGTGCACCCATTTCTGCACACAAGTCACGAATTTCATCTACAACTCGACCCTGTCACAACCCACCAAGTGTTCACTCAGGTTGCCTCACCAACAAGTGCACCCTCTTCCCCACAATTGTTCTGGATGTAGTAGTGGTGAAGAGATAAATATGCTCTAATACCACCTGTCATGACCCCACATGACACTCAAACATATCTTGCAATTTTTCACCTCTTGAGGGTGTGCGACTGATGCAGGAGCATTGCTCCACCTCAGCACGCGCCAGATGGTTAGCACGTTGGTGTGCATTCAAGGAAGGGAGAGGCATCGCCCTCTCATTTTTGCCTTCAAAGTTTAAATTGTAATTAAGGAAATTAATGTTGTAAGGTTGGAAGAGCCAAGTTGTGCTTTCACACAAGTTGTATATGAGATCGCCTTAAGTGGCTGACAGTAGGAGGGATCTGGATCCGATTCGAATAATATTTCCACTCATTGTAATCTACCTCATTAGTCAGGCATTTTGAATGGTGATTAGACACCACTAGTGTAGCTTGGAGGGAAAGCTCATCGAGCCCCTCTTGTATAAATCTTTGTATTGTATGCCCAGTAGAGGTTGTTGAATATTAAGGAAGAATCATTGTAAGCCAAGAGGAGAGTTGAGATCCGAGAATTAGTTGCAATCCAGACTCATACATTGTAATTGACATTTCATCATTAATAGAAAAGAACAGATTCCACTGTTTGTAATTCCCTATTTGATGAATGTCATTTATGTTTATGTTTGTTTATGTTGTAGATGTGTATGTTAGGATTCATCTGCAATGATAGAGCTAGAATCCTCTATCAGTGAGGTTGTTGGATTATTTCTGGGTTCTTTAGGCTAAGTGCAAGGAGTGCACGATAGAGAGTTAAAACTTTATGAGCCGACGCAAGGAGTGTGTGTCTGAACTCTTTCGAGTCAGAGGAGAATGTGTTAGGAGGGCACACTAGAATAATTCACAGAATCAAGGGAGAACTTCAAGGTTGTTGAATACCATGGACAAAAGTCTATGCAAGAGGAAGCGTAGCACAGAGTTTCTAAGTACTATGTAAGACTCTATCAGGAGGGCATTGAGTAGGTGTGAGCGTGCACATAATCAATACATTTTGGAGTATTGAGGACTTGAGAAAATGCCAGAGTTGTTGAACACTCTGAGGATGAGAACCTTTGCAAGTGTGCATTGAGTGGGGCAATGGAGTTTTCTTGGTGGACCTGAGAGAATTCAAGAAGACTAAAGTAAGACATGTGTGTTATCACTAAAATTTCGTCCGCACATGGCGACAAGAACTCAGCATCGTCAAATAGTAATGAAGTCATTCATGGCACTGAATTAATTTCACAGCATTCCAAAAAGGTCAAAAACTATACAAAGTAACCAAAAATTGAAGGGCGCTTTACAGAAGCTTGGTGCGCGCGCACATTCACGGAACAGGAACGTACCATGCGCGCATACGTGCACGATGCGCGGTTGTTGGCGCAAAAACCCACGCACCTGCTAAACGACGCATTTATTGAATTGGTTGGCCTCCCAACCACTTATGGATCAGCTCCCAAGCCGATTTGACCCTCAAATCTGAGCTGAATCCGCATGGTAGGCTGGTCAAAGACCTAATCAAGCCCTAAAGAGCCTCTTTTCACACTACAAAGGAGTTACTTAATCACCCAATGCAATGCTATAAAAATCCATGAAGAAACATCATTTTCTCAAGGAATTTCATGTAATGTTATGCTGCCTAGATTGTTTTAAGGACTCACTCCTTGGCAATAACACATTGGCGCCATTTCATAGAGCCATTCACCTCTCCATTGAGTGGATGTGCTAGGAGTTCTTTCACTATCATTTTCATTTTTCTTATTGTAAGGAGAGCAAGTTTGTGAGGGCCGAAGAGCCTTCCTTTGGAGGAAGAAGGGACTCATAGTCCCCTTTCTTCATTGTGCTTTGATTTCATCAATAGATCAGCCCAAAAACATTGGTGATATTGGTCTTTTTGTGTTTGTTATTTCTTTATCCATATGCTCATAATTTTAGTTTGTTTTAGTTTAATTCTTGCTTATAGTTTTGTTTTTCTTTCTCTAACTCTTTCCTCTACAGCTGTCATGCTCAGCAAGACCCAACTGGGCATGTAAGCACCCTTGATTTTCTCACCAAGTCAACGAAAAGGGTGCAAACAATGTGCAAAGAGTGCATCAGGCCAACACTTGGCTAAGTGTTGTGAGAAGCTACATGATGGCTTGACCGAGCGCAAGGAGTGCACCAAAGGAAAAGTAAGTTCATCTTACAAGCTCAGGAGGAAGAGCATCAAGTTGCTAGGAGGGCACCAGAATATCCTAAGGGGGATGCAGAGGAGCCGAGAACCTTTAAGCTTTGAACTGAGAAAAAGCTCAGAAGAACTAGCATCGTCACAAGTGGAAGATTGCAAGGAGTGCAAGAGGCCGAGAACAGCCCAAGTCTCAGACAACAAGAAAAAGTGATAAGTGTGTGCAAAGGAGGGAGGACTTACCGAAGTTCTGAAGGCAAAGAAAAATCACCCATCATCAGGAGAGGACAGGTGGTGAAAGATCAAGATATCCAGGAGTTAGAGCTTTGAAATATTTGCCAAGAGCAAACAACAATCTTTGCAAAGTTGCGAAGAGCGAAGTGAATCCAGACCGTTGGATCTGGAAGGGACGTGTGGAGGAGATCTACCCATTTTGAAGAAATGGTCCTCCGGAAGAATGAGGAGAATAAGGCAGAAAGACTCCCGAAGGATGGATTCTGAATAGATCACAGCCATGGATCTAAGGGAGTGACAGGGACCGTTGATCCTCGCATCATTTGTGTTCACCGATTTGGAGTTCGAGGACATAGGAATTGGCTGTTGTGGATAAGGAAAAACCTGAAACCTGAAGATCCTTGCATGGTTAGCTCTGGGATATAGCGCGAGGTCATATGATAAAAGGGGCCTAGCATGAAGAACTAGTGTCACCGTCATCTTTCTTCAATAAGGCCAAGAAGAGGGTCGTGGGATTGATAGAACCCGCACTTTGGAGAAAGAAGGACCTGTGATAATTTGCATTGGGTTCCAGTAGGGGACCAAAGAGTTGATTCGACTTAGGTGACTGAACGATCCTAGACTGGGAGGTCGCGAAGCCTCGAGGAGGGAAGGAGGGGTCTGTGTCAGAGTGGTATCAGAGACACATAATCGATTTCTGTAGGAAAGGAGACAAAGTGTGATGCTCTGAGGAGACTATTGCAGGGTTTGCAGTAGATGGTAGACAACCAGGTGGGCTGCAGGTGAAGAAAGATGGTTGCTAAAGGCCATGAGCGCGGTCGAAGGGAAGATTGCCCGCATAAAAACAAAGCAGAAATGGACAAGGAGCTCAGTGAAATCTGAGCAGAGATGGAGAAGCTAGCATTGAAGATGCAGCAGGAGGCAAAGGTGCATTGGAGATACGAGTGGCCTTTGAAAAGGAAATTCGAGTGGCCTGTTCGGAATTTGTAGGCCAGAAGGCAACAACAGGTGTTAAAAAGGTGGTTGAGGCATGTTGAGAACCTCAGTGATGAAAGAAAGAGATCTGGAAGAGGTCTCATAGATTGTCAGGTGGGAAATGAGAAGGGATCAATTGATCTCATGAACTGCCAGGAGGGCAGAGGAGACATCCCGATTTGCCAAGTGGGAAAGGGAGAAGAAATGAGCTCAGTTGTGAGTTCATGTCAGCAAGGGGTCTTGATAGATGGGAAGAAGGTGGAAGAAAGGCCTCACCCATATGAAGATTCATGTGGGACTGCAAGCCACGTGAATGAAGACGATGAAAGTTAAATACTTCCACCGCCGAGGAGAAATATCAGAGGAGCTTTCTAATCATTGGGGGAATTGAGATATTCCTGCCAAGAAACTGAGGGGAGGCTATCATATTTGATGCATAGGTAGCAGTAGAAGGAAAACAAGATGAGACTATCATAGGGGAGAAGGAGAAGACATTGAAGTCTGCCCCAACCAAAAAGGAGCAACCAGTTGAATTGCTCACTCAATGGGAGATGGAGTTGAAGGTACTGGAGGATTGGTTGGACAGTCCAGAACCAGAAGGTGGTTGCCAGGAAATAGCCACGCTCGAGGAGATGTGCCAGTTTGAGGAGTAGTTGAATGAATCTAGAATGGAAACAACAGAAGAACTGGCAGAAGGTAACCTGTCAGAGGAGATAGTTGAGCAACAACTCAGTAAGGAGCCTATAGAATTGGAGTCTGCAGTCGAGTGGCCAGTCAATGCCATAGGAGATGAAAGCAGCATGGGAGATCAGGATGATCTTCCCTTAGAGTAGCATGAGGAATTGCAACTAAGTAGACTACATAAGGAGAACCAGTCAGGAGAGCAACTGGAAGAGGTCATAGAACAGGTCAGGAAGTTGATGGTTAAATCGACAGAAGAAGTTGTTAGCAAGGAGAAGCGGGATAGAGGAGAACCTGCACGAGACATAAGGAAGATGCAACAGAAGAAGCAGAAGCAGCAAAGCAGAGGAGTAGGAGGACAGCTCCATGAGAAAGTTTGGGATCCAGGAGGATTTCAACAAAGCTGAGAAGCTCATGCGAAGGAGATCATGAATTTTCATAGCAATGGAGTATGATGGAGGAACATCGCTCCACCTCAGCACACGCCAGGTGGTTAGCATGTTGGTGCGCATTCAAGGAAGGGAGAGGCATCACCCTCTCATTTTTTCCTTCGAAGTTTAAATTGTAATTAAGGAAATTAATGTTGCCACGCTGAAAGAGCCAAGTTGTGCTGTCGCACAAGTTGTAGATAAGGTTGCCTTAAGCGTCTGACGGTAGGAGGGATCTTGATCCGATTCGGATCAGATTTCCACTGATTGTAATCTGCCTCATTAGTCAGGCATTTTGAATGGTGATTAGACACCACTAGTGTAGCTTGGAGGGAAAGCTCGTCGAGCCCCTCTTGTATAAATCTTTGTATTGTATTCCCAGTAGAGGTTGTTGAAGATTAAGGAAGAATCGTTGTAAGCCGAGAGGAGAGTTGAGAGCCGAGACTCGGTTGTAGTCCGAAATCATACATTGTAATTGACATTATGTCATTAATAGAAAAGAACAGATTCCACTATTTGTAATTTCCTGTTTGATGAATGTCATTTATGTTTATGTTTGTTTATACTGTAGATGTGTATGTTAGGATTCATCTGCAGGGATAGAGTTAGAATCCTTTATCGGTGAGGCTGTTGGATTATTTATGGGTTCTTTAGGATAAGTGCAAGGAGTGCACGACAGAGAGTTGAAACTCTGTGAGCCGACGTAAGGAGTGTGTGTCTGAACTCTTTCTAGTTAGAGGAGAATGTGCTAGAAGGGCACACTAGAATAATTCACAGACTCAAGGGAGAACTTCAAGGTTGTTGAATACCTTAGAGAAAAATCTGTGTAGGAGGAAGCGTAGCATAGAGTTGTCGAGTACTCTATAAGACTTTGTCAAGAGAGAATTGAGTAGGTGCGAGCACGCACATAATCAATACATTTTGGAGTATTGAGGACTTGAGAAAATCCCAGAGTTGTTGAACACTCTGAGGATGAGAAGCTTTGCAAGTTTGCATTGAGTGGGGAAAAGGAGTTGTATTGGTGGACCTGAGAGAATTCAGGAAGACTGAAGTAAGACCTGTGCAAAGAGTGCATTAGGTCAACACTTGGCCAAGTGTTGCGAGAAGTTGCCGGATGGCTTGACCGAGCGCAAGGAGTGTGCCAAAGGCAAAGTAAGTTCATCTTACACGCTCAAGAGGAAAAGCATCAAGTTGCTAGGAGGGCACCAGAAGATCCTAAGGGGGACGTAGAGGAGCCGAGAACCTTCAAGGTTTGGGCCGAGCAAAATCTTAGAAGAACCAGCGTCGTCGTGCGTGGAAGACTCCAAGGAGTGCAAGAGGCCGAGAACAGCCCAAGTCTTGGACAACAATAAATAGTGTTAAGTGCGTGCAAAGGAGGGAGGACTTGTCGAAGTCCAGAAGGAAAAGAGAAATCGCCCATCGTCAGGAGAGGACAAGTACCAAAAGATCAGGAGATCTGGAAGATTTGCCAAGAGAAAACAACAATCTTTATGAAGTCGCAAAGAACAGAGTGAATCCAGACCGTTGGATTTGGAAGGGACGCACGGAGGAGATCCACCCATTTCATAGAAGTGGTACTCTATAAGAATGAGGAGAACAAGGCAGAAAGACTCTCGAAGGCCGAAGTCTGAATAGATCGCAGCCATGGATCTAAGGAAGTGATGGGGACCGTTGATCCTCGCATCATTTACGTTCGTCAATTAGGAGTTCGAGGACATAGGAATTGGCTGTTGTGGATAAGTCGAAACCCAAAACCCGAAGCGCCTTTCATGGTTAGCCCCGGGATATAGATCGAGGTCATATGATAAAAGGGGCCTAGCACGGAGAACTAGTGTCATCGTCAACTTTCTTCAATAAGGCCAAGAAGAGGGTCGTGGGATTGATAGAACCCGCACTTTGGAGAAAGGACCTGTGATAATTTGCATTGGGTTTCAGTAGGAGACCAAAGAGTCGATCCGACTCAGGTGACTAAACAGTCCTAGACCGGGAGGTCACGCAACCCCGAGGAGAGAAGGGGGGGTCTATGTCAGCGACACTGTGACAATTCTTACTTGGTTTCTTGTCACACCAAGAATACTTCTTATAGACTATGTCTCTTCACCTAGAGCATACACATACTTCGTTCTAGGCTACCAACAAGTCACACTCCTACTCTAGTGCAACTCTTGCTTACTTAGACAATTGTTAACATAGTTTAACACTTAGTCTTATTTAAGCATGCATCCATGAACATGAGAATCCAAGAGAACAACTACAGAACAAAATGAAGACAAACACACAAATAGTTTAGGTGACATAAACTGCGCCTAACACCCGACTAAGTCTTTGTTATTGTGAAATGGCTAAAACATGAGCTCTATCACTTCGGCTTACAACATGGCAGAGTCAAACGAATTGCCTCACCTCACCGAGACACTCAAGAACAAATTTGTCACACCAAGATTCTCTGTTGCAACCATCTCTGCAACCACCTTTAGTGCACCTTCGATGTGCCCACAACTGCAGACTTGTTATCCCTTTGTTTTTGCAAACTTTCACCAAGATAACATAGATTTTGGTTCTCCCTCACACATTCCTCCATAGACCCGTGTTTTCAGACTTCCCCAAAACCTTCCAAAATGTCCAACTCTTGGCTACTTGTCTTCCATCTTGGAAACTTTACCTTAGTTCATTGCCTCAGAATTGCTCTCCAAATCTCTTGCCAAAAATGCTCTATGTATCATTTTGTTGTGTTCCCTTGCTTTTATATGGACTCCAAGAATCATTTGTACGAAACGTCATGTCTCTTGTGTGTGTCCTACCCCTTCGTGAACCCACACTCAACTGATTCATTGTGCCCATCCAAAGTCTGTGTGCCCATCAACCGTTCATCTCTTGGACTGGCGTGCCCCATCCTTGGGCGCGTGTGCCTTTCCTTGTGCGCCCTTTGTGTCGATCGTCGTGACTCCTTGTGGGTGTGCCAATGGTGTCATCCAACCTCTTCGATGCACCCACGTTGCCGAGGGAAGAGGTTTCCACTCCTTGATCATTCTCCCAAGTTTCCATGCCCTTGCCCAAACAAAACACAAGTATCAGTCAATCCTTTTAAGGAAAATAAGATGTGTTCCCCCTTGATGCCACACATCACCATTGTACGCCTAAGGTGCTCCTGCTCACAACCAAATGTCTTTGTTCACCCAACCGATCACTTCTTCCTTGTCCTCTTCGTCCATTCCGTCGTCGAATCTTCCCAAGGAGCGCACACGCTCGAAGGGTGTCCTGGGAGACCTTACACATAACATATTGAACGATTATTTAATTAAATAGATAACAAAAAAATGTATTTTATAGTTTGGCCATAATCATGGTTATGTTAAAGGAATTTTTACTAAAGTTCTGGGTATTTATATTATAATTGAATTTTTTATTTAAGATATATATATATATATATATATATATATATATATATATATATATATATATATATATATGTTTTGTTTTAAAGGTGGCAAAATTTGTTGTAATTTAGTTGTTATTTGGTAATAAGGATAATCATTATTGGTTGTCATTCGTGAATGTGAGTTGACTCATAATTATTATTAAAAAAAAACTACATCCACTAAATACTCTTTTGGTGGTTTGTAAGGGGGTAGACTTTCCTTCTTGCCAGATGCCTCTGAGTTTTGGGTCGTTACCTTGTTTCCTTATGTTTGAGGAAGACAAGCTCTTATCCAATCATAAGTACTTTTAGGTCTTACTCCAGGACCAAAAGACAAACGATTTTAACGTAGATATTATCTACAAGAAAGTCGATATCATATTGTCATCCTTGAGGCTACAACAATGAGGTCATGTGCTTTAAAGTAACATCTAACCTTAATCCCATACATAAAACCGTATACTAGCCCAATCAAAGCTTAACCTCTCACCACTAAACCAAAATCTAGTAATAAGTTATATATAAATATTAATTCAATTCTAGAATGAATATAAACTTATGCATTTATTTGGAAACATATAAAGTTGGAAAATTCATTCAAATATAAAACAAGACTCATGGACACACTTTATACTGTAATATTTTGATATCACAAATATTATGGTCGCACCTTTGCACCATCATGTCATCACTGAGAAAAATTGCTAGTCAACATGTTGTTATATGATGGGACAAGGATAAATCTTGTTCCTAGTGATGTCGCACCTATAGGTTTTTAACAAATGCATGTATGGCCACAACTAAAAAGGCATAATGTCGACATGTATGGGCATTATAACGTTAGCTTGGTGGTATGACTAGAATTAGTGGATAATGTTGGCTTGGTGGTATGACCAAAATTAATAGATAACATCGATATGGTGGTACGACCATAGTCAGTGAATAACTGTTATAACCCTAATTTTCACCAGACATGCTTACCTRGCATCAGGCCATCTCATATTCCTTCTTTGCCAAGCTAGTACTGAACAACTCTTCTTAAAAACACCCTTTTTAAAGGCACACGTGCCTTGCTCCACTATAGCCCTCGTGTACATGCTAGCTGACCCACTACAACTYGCGTGTACCTACAAAAGCACGAAAAATGGAAAGTTGTTGACGGAACACACAATTTTGGGTAAGTTAACTAAACCTTTCGACCATGCATGGTCAGTCACTCGACCAAATACCTAGCTCCTTCTAGCCTATAAAAGAAGGGGTAGGGGTCCCATTTTAAAGGAGTAAAATCATAGTAAAGAAACTCTACTTGAATTAGCATTCCCCTTGCCTCAACCTTTTGCAACTATTGTGTGAAGAGAAGCATATACAGAAGCAGTTGGAGCACAGTTGAAGAGGAGCCCAGGACTAGATTCGAGGAACAGTGGTCGATCTCACTATTGTAAGGTATTCTCGTGAGATAATAAAAGAAGTACTTTTCTCGTCCTGTCATATGAGGTTTTCATTGTTTGAATAATGATTACATGTTGATTAAATCTCTTCCCCATTAGTTCATAGATCAAATGCATGTGGAGTTCTTTGTTTGTCTTTTGTGAATGCAGGTCAGCATTGGGAGGAGAGTTGCAGTCGAAGAGGGACCAAGCATGAAAAGGGATTGACATCGAACACGAAAATAAGGTACGACAACTTGATCTCTTTAACCTTGTATTTGCATATGAATAATGGGGTTTAGGCATGGGATGATGGTAGAAAGTAGGAAGCTTTAGGTCATTTCTACATGCATGATAAAACCCTTAGTGCTAGTCTGTAGGAGGGATTTCCCACCCACAACAGAATTGGTGACCGTACTGGAGATCTCTCGGGTTTTCTGGGGATACTTTTTTGGTAATTTCAAATTGGTTTCACCACCTTTTTTCTGAGTTTCTGCAAGAGTCTGAGCTAGTAGGGATTTTGGTCTTCCATACCAATATTCCCTGCTTTCTTTGCTTGGCTTCTTTTTATTTTATGGAAGTCACAGAGGTACATGCGGCTTGTATAAGGCCTACATGCGTGTTCCCGCGCCCTACCTTCACACAGCCTGCGTGCACATGCTAGCTGATGAAGTGTCTGTCGCGTGTCTGAGTTCGGAATTTTTTTTTTTTTAGAGAGGCAGTCATCCTCTCCCCTATCATAACTGATCCTTCTCAAGGGTTTTTTGGATCTCATTCTGGTCTCTGTTTTTGCAGTTTGTAGCTTAGGTACCACCTCAGATTGGTTTTGTTCTATGAAATTTTCCTTGAATTGTTTTTCTTTTCTGACAAAATAAGTTTCTGAGTCTTCAAGGTACTCTAGTTCTCAATACCAGTAGTCTCTGCCAGTGTTTGATTGCTTTTTTTTTCATTTTTGAAGAATTGCAGAGGTACACGCGGCCTATATAAGGCCTGCATACGTGTACACGTGCTCTGACCTTACACAACTCGCGTGCACACGCTGGTTGTTGAACTGTCAGCAGCATGCCTGTTGAGAAAATTTTTGTTTAAGGAGAGGCAGTCATCCTCTTCCTTATCAAGAGTTATACCTCTCAGGGATTTCCTTGATTTAATCTTGGTCTTTGTCATAGTAGTCGACAACTTAGGTCTGATTACAGCAATAACTTTCTTTTTCATTAAAAAGTTTTCCTCAAATTTTTCTATCACAGGGTTTTTAGACAAGTGTGAGAGTCTTCTTTCATCAGCTGGTGTGTTATTGTTAATGATTATTTGCGATCTGCGCTCAGGCCAGAATTTTTCTTGGTCTTTACTTATCGTCATTTTTCCTTTTTGCTTTGCGAGCATTAAATAAAAAAAAACTTTTATTTCTTGGTTAAGTAGTTGTTGGTTTGCATTAGTAACCGGGAAAAGTTTTGCTGTCATAAGTTCTTGGTTGTTTACTTAGGAAAATAAGTAGCTCGTAGTCGAGCGAAATCCTGTTTTGAGTTTGTTGTTCAAAGATCTTAGAAAAAAATTTAATTTGAAAAGTTGATTAAATTTTTTGTCAAGAAGAAGTTATTTTGTTTCCAGCTTTCTGTTTATCTTTTCTTTTGTCTCTCAAAACATCACTAGCTTCACTTTCATAACCTTTGACTTAAGACAAGCCATAAAAATTAACAATTAATTAAAATCAACTAGAATTTATGTTTGTAGGGTCCATCAACTAGTCTAGGCTAGAGCCTTGATTTAGGTTGGAGAGGAAACTCTTCAAGGCTGCAAAACATACATAAGAGTCTGTGCTAGGGAGTGTTAAAAGTCCAGTATCATGAAAGTTATCCGGGACCCCCCTCTAACACAGGGGCTAAACATGAGGTTGCGTGCGAAAAGGTAGCGGAGATAACCCCTCCAAAGTCGGTCCAAACGTAGTGGGGAATGCATATAAAGGGCTTGTTTTGGGATTCCGTCGATTGCATTTTCCACGGAGCTTCCGGACCCCTTTCTTTCGATACCCTTGACAGGTTTCGGGCTTGATACCCTGCTCATTGCGGTCTACTCGACTATCGATTGTACCTGCCTGGTGACTGTTCACGCGCTAGCAACCTAGTTGCCTTTATTTTAGGGACTTACACAAGTGATTGCAGGGGTATACCACGGTACCTAGGGCAGACATCAGGCCATGCTTTGCATAGTATACCTGGAGGGTGCTTCCGTATTGGAGTTGCACTTGCACCGGTAAGTTTCTCTAGTGTTGGTTGGTGTAATTGTTCTTCCAACTAATTAGTCGTTTGCTTGATTTGCCTTTAGGAGTTTTTCTAGTGTGTGCTATGTGCTCCCTAGATTTCCATAGTGAGTTAGTCAGACATTGCTTTGGGTCTCTGAACTAGGGTGGTAGACCTCCCACTCTACTGGCCGTGAGGACTTTTCAGTCTTCCGCTTAGAAACGTGGAGCTGCCTCTTTTTAGGCATTGTTTTGATAACACTGGTTCTTCAGAGTCAGTGTGAGACTTTTACGTATTTGAACGATCCCGCAAGGGGAGAACCTGTGCATAATATATTCATGGCTAAAGTTCTCGACGATGCCAACCAAGGAACCCTTTCACAAGGGGATTCTTGTGCTTTTACCTTCTTCGGAAACGTTGGTGTCCCTTTGATGGCCACTTTGTACATTCGAGGATTGAATGTGGGACTACCGATTTGATTGGGTACCATTCCAAATGTCCTAAATTCTCTTTATGCTTCTCAGTTGAGCACCTTATGTCATGGGCACTATTAGTCTCTAATTTTTTCTTTTGATTTTGTGAAAAACCCTAATCCCAAACCCTTCCTACCTGCACTTCATTATCTTCTTTTATTTGATTTTAATCATTGTTTTTAGCTTGTTATGGTTTGCATTTCAGCTTTTTGAATAATTTCTTTAAGTTTGGAGTTTTAAGACATGGTTTTAAATTATGTGTCACTTCATATGCCTGTTTGAACTTTACAAATTCAAATTATGCTAAGTCATTAATAGCACTACTGGAATAGCATTATTCCCGTAGCGCAAAGATAATCATGCCTTAATATGCGCCTGTCACCCAGATTTCGTTATGATGTCACATATCATGGACTAAGAGTTCGCATGTGTCCCACAATAGCTTTGGAATCATTTTATGATTCAAACCATTACATGATCAGATTGCTCTGTACCTGCAAAGGAACCATTTCAAATCGTCCAATTCTCAACGATCATTATTTGAACCTGTCATTCTCTGTCTGATTTTGCTGAATTTTAGATGCAGGTATTTCCTCAGAAGAACAGTTATATACTAATAGATTGTAGGTGGAAAATTCGTAATTTGAACCGTGCCAGTTATAGCACTGTGTTTTGATGGCACCTAAGAGGAGCGGACAGGTGGTCAGATTAGAACCCGAGGGTGTTGAACCCCTCGAAGCTTATCCTCGGATGGCTCAAAGGTTCAGAGTGTTAGGATATTTAGACACTTAGGAGTTAGTTAAGATCTACTTGGTCTAATATGTCGTTAGGTAAAAGTGTGTTTCTTTAGTATGCATTAGTATGCATTTGTAGTTAGGAAATCCGACGGTCACGATATGTTCCCGACATAGAGTGATCCGACGGTTCATACTCTCCTTGATCTTAACGGCCATTGATCCGTGCCTTAACACCCGATTGGTCCATGATCTCTATTTAAAGAGCATGGAGGGTCATTTGCCGATGATCGATTGTGAGAAAATATCTTGTAAAATCTCTCTGTAATCTTTTTCTTTGCATTAATAAACTGCTCCAAGTGGCCGCGTTGG